>JAADWY010000404.1:0-29132 GCA_023336355.1 Pythium dissotocum
AAACGCGTACAACCTGCAAGCACGCCTTCGAGGTGTACATAAGTAGCCTTCACAATTCATTACATAACGGAACCACTTTTGATAACCAAATTCCAGATGCGGGGCTTCGCCCAGCAGCAACAGCGTGGTGCTCTCTAGTATATATACTGTGTAGCTTCTACTCGTACTCCTGAAGGAAATTCTACGCGAGAGCGAGCATGGCGGAGACAATGGTACTGATGCCGATGGCCAACGAAAATGCCACGGCCGAGGCATTCGACGGAGTCGTGGTGCTAGGCGCCGTTATCGTTGCATCTGCGTTGCTCGACTGGTTCATGGCGTTTGGCAAGCTCTGCAGCACTTTGTTGGCTGTGAGATCTTCACTGCGAGCATGGAGACAGCCGACGAGTTGGTATTTCTTGATCTCACGGGACGAGTAGTCGCCCACGAGTCGGCACACTTTCGCAGCCTCGACACCTTCTTCGATCGCCTTGAGGCACGAATCGGAGCACGAGCCTCCGGCGGGGATCAATTTGTTTTTTCACTGAACAACCTGGTATGGTGATGGATTTACTGAAAACCTTGCATCTACCATCTGATGACTGAATTGCTGTTGTGTGCTCGGAGTAATACTGGTGTTTTCTCGAGATGGTCACTTGAAGTGTCGGCAGGTCCTTGGGTTGATGCACGATCAGGAAGGTAGTACCCAGGTAACCGGTAAACGACATGAAAGCAGTGATCGAACTTCGAGGAGAATATTGACTACGTGGTACAGCAACAAGTCCGCCATACTGTACTTCAGGAAGTGCTCGATTTTCACGATGTTACTTCTCACTTGCTGCACATGATAGACGCGACGCAGCGAACAGCCTTCGCGAATGTTGCGTGGACGTCGATGAAGGCCGACAAATCTCCGACTATTGAAAATGAGTGATCGCCGAAAGATGGCTCCAGTTTTGTTGGTTATCGCACTGGCTTGCTGGCCAAGTCTGCAGCTATGAACACAGCGGCCTTAGATAGTTTAGGACGAGCGACATGGTGCAGGTATGATGATGATGAAGTGAAGTCTATTGAGAGGCCTCTGGTTGGTAGACCAACGTACAAATCGTACTGGCCTCAGCACCCACCTTTTGGGCAACGCCAGCTCGGGAGAATTTCACCACTAGATTCGCGTGGTGGTGTGATTGGAACACCCGATGGGGGCTCATCTAGATTGGTGCGTAGGCGTCGAGTAATGGATGCGGATCGAAGCGAAGAAGTGATGACTCGTACAGGGGGGTGAGTTGCTGGCGTGCGCCATCGTCTGTATCGTGTCTAAATCGACTGTAGTGGCAGGAGCCGACTCGTGAAAGAATCCGGATGCATCCAGACTCGCCGCTGTATCCAGACCTCAGGAGTTCGGCGATGAGCCTGGCCCACCCTTCAACGACCAACAACCAAGCTGAGTACTCCGGTCTCATCTCCGGCCTCCGTGCCGCTCTGCACCACACGTGGGCACACCTTGAAGTCGTCGGCGACAGTGCACCGATCCTCACGCAGCTCCGCATCTACAGACCTCCCAAGAACCCGCGTCTCCGTCGCCTATACGCTGTCGCTCGACGTCTTGCAGACCAACTCGATATCCGCCGTTGGACGCACCATATCCGTGCGGTCAACACTATAGCCGATCATCTCGCCAACCACGCCATGGATCACCGACACAGCTTCCAAGTCCCACATCCTACGGCACGACCAGGACATGCCGACATCCATGCCCTCCTCACCAACGATCTACATTCCCCAGGGGAATGTACACCGATGAATAGCGAGCTCCCATCTTCCATCGGCACGACAGTGCATGCGGACTCTCCCTAGCCTGGCAATGATCTATCCGAACACAAGCTCCCGCCTCCCGCCGGGAGTCTCCCGACCGAACAGGACGTCAGGTCAGAGATGACGATATCGCAAACGGAAGGCCAGAACTCAACGTGATGTTCGAGCACGATCAGCTTATCCGTATAGTCCAAGTACTACTCCTAGTTTTGAGGCAAGATACGGTGGTCTCGGGCGTACAACGCATCCTGCCATTACTGGATATCGTCGCCCAGGAGACTGGGGGAGGTCATGATTTATGTCCGCTGCGTAGGAAAGAGGACCTGAATTCTGGATCGTGTATTCACGGCGATATCTGCCGCTGCGTCCGCCATCTTGTTGTGAGTACCGTAGTGGTGAGACCACCGGGACACGCCAAGCTTGTCCGCGAAAACTCGTGCCTTCGCATAGAGTGGCCCTGGTAATCTGTTGGCGGGCCGGTAATGGCGAAACTGTTCCCGGATTAAGGCGCTGTCACCGATCGAATGACTGCGCCGGAGTCACCGAGTCCTCGATTGTCGCGTAACCCTCCGTCGCCTATCGGCACCTCCTCTTCTTCGTCGGCAGCTCGACGGGGAACCCCAGGCCAGGAGGCTCCGGGGCCGTCAAGGAAGTGATTGCGTCGGTCGGTCATGGTGGTGCTATCGTTTCCGGTGGCCGAATCAGATCCACAATCACCCCGTCCAAGTTGTAAGTTCTTAGAGTTCGCCCGTGAGAGCTGGAGTGCCACACACACATCACCAACGGCGAAGATGTCCTTCTTCGCAGTCGAACGCTGGTACTCGCCAATATTGATGAAGCCGTGCTCGTTGATCTCCACACCAGCGGCTTCGAGATTCAAGCTGCCGGTGAGATGAACTCGACCGGCAGCGTACCACAACTCCATCATCATCGTGTTGCAGGGATGCCACGCCTGGGGTCATCCACACTCCCCCCCCCCCCCGGCTCCTCTCAAGAGAGTTACGTACTGCAGCACATACCGGTGCAGGTTGTCAAATATCTTTATGGATGGCCAAGCGAGCAGCCCAAAGAAGAGGAGTTCCCAGCAGAAGCAACTCTGACGAAGCGTTACCGAAGGCTGGCGACGACCGTAGGTAGGACGTGTATCGCCTCCTAATCGGACTCACTCACAGAGCTAAGGAAACTGGCTCACCAGCCAATACAGCTTCAAATAGCTTCAAGTTGAATCCGTGAGGAATTCCTCACCAACGCCAGGTATTCCCGTAATATACCAGGCAGTCTTTCCTTGCGACAGCATTTCAGTCGATTCTTGAGATTTGACACGACACACCATGTTTTCAGTCGATTCACCATAGTACCAGGTAGTTCAGTAAAAAAACAAACAGTTTTTAAGTTTTCCCCGCCTCCGGCCAAGACGGTCGCGCTGCAGTTTCCAGTGGTCGTGAGGTAGCCGTACTTCGACAGCCACTCCTCTTCATCGGTGTTGGTGCAGTTAACGAGCCCTTGTTGTGGCTGTGGCGTGTACTTGTTCGTGAGACTCACGCTTGCGCTGTCACACTGCTTCACGTAGCCTTCAGCTCCCACACGGATCGAGGCGCCCTGTCCAGAGATCGTGCACTCGAGGGCAACGGTCTCGCGCTCTTTGAAATGCGTGTAGCATTGGTCCGTGCAAACCGAAAAGCCGCCGAGAATCTGTTCGCAGAGGTCAGCGAGATCGCCAATCGCGGCCGAGCTGTTGAACTGCTGGTCCGTGCACACCGGAGGCTGCGTCTGGGCGTTCACGAGCGGGACCAGCGACAGCAGCAGGAGCGAAGGAAGTAGAAGCATTGTGGCGAGCGAGGTCTTTAGGGCTGCGAGATGAATCGAATTATGTGAGACCGTGACCTCCAGGCCACCGCCGGTCTGGTCGAATCATGGCCTCATGCGAGCCCTGCTCTTGTACGGACCAGTTGAAGAAAGCGAGTGGGTGACGACCAGTGAAACACGCTGCACTCACTGGACTGCCTCCGCACGCGTGCACCCATTAGCGACGCAAATTAGTCGAGGCGATCTACCAACAGTTGCCGTCAGTGAATTGGTGAGCCACCCGCAGGGAAATTGTGAATTGTGGTTGGCAGCCGCGCGGTGTGGCGGCCGTCCACTCCAGCTTTTTGTGGTCTAGTGGCGTGCGCGTACTCGTGGATAACAGCGACACAAAATGTACTGCCAATAGCGAAGCTGCGATGTTCTATTGGTAAATGTAGTGAGAGCATCTAGTTAGAGCGAGAGGACCGCCGACACGATGCTTCCCACGCCAACGGCGATTGAAAGAGCCGTGGTCGACGCACTCGACACCGTAGTGGTGCTAGGCGCTGGGGTAGTCTCACTGGCACTACTTGTCTTGTTCGTGCTGGAAGTATTCTGGCTGCTGCCCATACTCTGTAGCAACTTGTTGGTCTTGAGATCCTCGCCTCGCGCCTTCAGGCATCCCACGAGGTCCATTTTCTTCAGCTCGCGCGAGGAGTAATCGTACTGCAGCTGACACACTTTGGCAGCCTCCACGCCTTCCTCGATCATCGCCAGACACTGGTCCGAGCACGTCTTGGCCGTCATGAACGTCATCTTGCAGTCGCTGACTGGCGACGTGTAGCCGTACTTCCTCTCCCACGCGTTCTCGTCCACCGACGAGCAGTTGGCGAGTCCTGGCTGAGTCCGTGGCGTGTACGTGCTCGACGCGTTCGCGCGGGCGACTTCGCAGCGTGTGACGAACAGCTCGTCGAGTTGCTTCACCGTCGTGTCAAAGCCCAACTGCGAGCAGTTGGGTGCAGCCGCCGCGACGCTCTTGGAATGCGTGTAGCACTCGTCGGAACAGGTCTTGAAGGAGCTACCCAAGATGTAGTCGCACATCGTGTGGAGCTCGTCCCACGAGGCGCTGTGTTGCTCCTCTTGGAGAGCGGTGCACTCAACAGCCTCGACACCATTCATGGACAAGGCCAGTGACAGAACGACCAGAAGAGTTGACTGGAGGACTTGCATCGTGGCTGGAGGAAGGCAGGAAGGCGTTGAGGTGGAGCTGTTGTGGGCTGCGCTGAGGAAATCGATAAGTGAGACCGTGGGGAACTTGGTGAGACCGTGGTGTGGCCTCTGCCGCAAGGAGGGTCATTGACTTTTTGCCAGCAGGCCTGGGGTCTCAGCAGGTGGATTTTTACCACATGACCTGACATCAGTAATGTGTCATTACAAATGACCGTATTTTAATTCGAATGAGATTGTCGTCGACTGTAATAGAAATTATGGACGAAGAGCCAACGTCGCCGCCACTATGGTGGTCACACTAACGGCGATCGTGAGAGGCGCAGTTGAAGCGCTCGACGCTGAAGGAGCTGTGGTCGCAGCAGCTTCACTGCTGGAATTGTTCGCACCGGCAGCACTGTTGCTTTCACTGGGTGGGAGAGTGGGTGCTGGTAAGCTCTGCAGCAACTTGTTGGTCTTAAGGTCTTCGCCACGCGCCTGGAGACACCCAACGAGGTCCTTCTTCTTGAGCTCACGCGACGAGTAGTCACCCTGAAGACGACACACCTTCGCGGCCTCGACACCTTCTTGGAGGGACTTGAGGCACTCATCCGAGCAGGTCTTGGACGTCATGATCGTCGTCACGCAGTTGTCGTTGGGCGACGAGTAGCCGTACTTCAACTCCCACGCGTCCTCGTCGGCGGCAGAGCAGTTGGTGAGACCTTGTTGCGTCTGGGGAATGTACGTGCTCGTCGCGTTCGCGCGCGCGTCTTCGCACCGCTTGACGAAGAGCTCATCGTCGGCATGCGGCGGACTGCTCGCGCCCGACAGCGTACAGTTTGGTGAGACCGCCGCCACCTTCTTGAAATGAGCGTAGCACTCGTCCGAGCACGTGGCGAAGAAGCTGCTGAGCATGTAGTCGCAGTGGGTCTGCAGCGTGCCGCGCGCCGCGTAGTACGTGCTCATCTGGATGGTATCGCAAGCAGGAGCGTCAGCAGCAATGGCAGGCGACGCTGCCACCAGGAGCAGCATGGACGCGAGAGGCAAAGACGTGAGAGGGAGGCGCATGGTCGACGTCTGGTGTGTGATGCGAGGCGAATGGAGTTGTGAGGGACATTAGGTGACAGGACTATGGTCTCGAGAGTCTCGAGGCCTCCAGTCGAGGGAGCTTGGACGAGACCGTACTTAAGTAGGAGTACAATCCAGGAAAACATTCATGATATATCCACCCCACGCCTGTCCACGTCCATTCGCACCAGAATCACGAGTGACAACGACTGTCTGTCTGCCGTGCCCAATCCTCTGCTTGTCCTGTAGTCGAGGTAACGCCTCGATCCTGAATTGAACGTCTACGTACACTGTACTGTTATTTAGTTGAGACCATGCTTAGAGAACGGCTCAGGCACAGAACACTCTAGATAGGCTCCTAGACAATGGACGCGACGACGCTGGCGGCCGCGAGGCCGAGCGCCATCACCGAGGCTGCCACGGTCGACGTGCTGCTCGCCGTCGTGGCGCGGGGGCTGTTCGTGGTCGTCGCGGCGGCGCTGGACTTGTCACTGCTGCTGCCAGTGCTCTGCAGCACCGTGTTAGTTTTGAGGTCGGAGCCGCGCGCCTTGAGACACGAGACCAGATCCTTCTTCTTGAACTCGCGCATGGTGTAGTTGCCGTTGGAGAGACACTGCGCTGTCTTGTCGACGCTGGTTTCGATCGTCTTAAGGCAGTCCTCGGAGCACTCGTCGCCGGTCTTCTCGAGCGTACACTTGCTGTAGGCCGTTCCGACGCCGTTGTCTTCCCGCCACTTGGAGTTCTCGGCCGGCGTGCACTTGGCCAGGCCGGGCGTGAGCTCGGGTGCGTACTTGGTGGCGTTGTTGGCACGGTAGGTCTCACACTGCGTGACGATCTCATCCGGATCGTCCAGGAACGTCGTGGACGTACGCGTGCAGGTCGGTGCCTTGGCGACGACGTTCTTGAAGATCGCAAGACACGAGTCGTCGCAGGTCGAGAAGTACAGCATGACGTCCGAGCAGACCGTGTGGGCTTCACCCGTGAGCTGAGTGAACTGCGTCTCCTGTTCGGTGGTACAGGTCTCAGCAAACGCCGAAGGTGCGAGCGTCAGGAGGCTCAACGCCGCGAGTGTGGAGGGCGCGATCAACTGCATATTGGTGCGATGTGTGGTGGCGTTGGGAGATTTCGTTGTGGCGGGGTGGCTACAGGAAGGCTGAGTCCCATACACGATGAGAAGTCACGCAGGACGAGGGACTGGAATCCAGTCAGTCAAGAAAGAGACGAAGGAAAAAAGGACCTTGGCGTTACCGTGAGGAGCTCCGCCAGCTGGCAATGGCAATAGAACCGATGGACCGGTGCTGGCGTGGGTATCTCGTGCGTGGGAAGATCTGGTGCACGGACAGCGCAAGCAGGGAAGCGAGCAAGAGATTTGCAGGGCAGACTCCAGTGGTGGAGACTCTCCACATCACCATGTGCAGTACTGTAGAGAGTGTGCAGCATGTACTCTTGTTGGTACCCATGCCTGGACTCCAGGCTGGAGACTTGAAGTCTGACTTCAGGACGGCGGCCGGCATCAATGAATGCCGAAGGCGTTCGACTCGGCGTAACTAATCTGAGACTAGGGTTACGAGACGTGACGTGACTCACATGTCACTGACATTTGCTGCTAAATCTGTGTATCTCTTCGAAACAATCTCCATTTAGACTAGAAGTCTTCCTTTTATCTACTCATATTCGTAGAATATGCAAAATTGGTATTTTTATTTGTCGTCCGATTGACTGACTCCTTGAAGAGGAGCTGGATGCAATCGGGACGATCGCTCGTGATGCAGAACCAGAGCCAAGATGGCGATGGCCACGCTGCCGATGCCCAGCAGCGTCTGCAGCGGCATCGAAGACGCGCTTGACGCCGTGGTGGCGCTAGGCGCGGAGAAGCTGGCGGCAGAGTTGGACGACGCCGACTTGGTGGCGTTGCCGCGCACCTTGTTGCACTGCTTCACGAAGATGTCGTCCAGTTCTTTCATCGTGTACGTCGACTGCGCGGACGAGGAACACTTGGGCGAGATCTCAGCCGTTTTCTGCAAGGCGGTGATGCATTCGTCCGAACAGGTCGATGAGTCGGCGAGCACATCGCGGCACTCGGTGGAGATTGCCGGCATGGAGGCCAAGTACGTCGCCAACTGGTCGGTCGTGCACTCGACTACGATAGCTTCGATGGGCGTAGCCTGCAGCGTGATGGTAGTCACGGCGAGTGCCGCGATAGCGATGGTCGAGAGGACTTACATGGTTGCGAACTTGGCGGGGAGATTGTGGGAATGACAGCCATCGGAGGCTGCATCGATCGCCGTCGTGCTGTTGAAGATCAGGCTTCTGTCTGCTGGGTGTGCGGTGGGTCCGTCTGCGTGTGACTCCGTGACGCTTCACGCATTTGTCACGCACCTGAAGGACACATCAAAGACACTCGAAGCGGAGCAAGTGCGATTGGGCGTGACGTGTTCCTCGTCAGGTTGATTGTCATCCTGCACAACCATAACCATACACTTATCGACACCAGTGAAATGCAATGAAGTCCCTCTAACGACACATAACAGAACAAGGACGGTTGCATGGTATCCACAGCAACAATTACTCGATCACAGTTACTTAGCTTGGTGTGGCTTTCAACAAGTGTTGCCACATTCATCTCCAATTGGCGACCTTCGAATCTTTCGCTGCTGCGCACTCTTGTACACTCAGATTGGATGCAAATTGGCGCTCATAAGTTGATCTCATTGAGAACTTCACCAAGAGTTGCACTGCGCCACGCGTTCGCCCTCGTCGCCCCTGCTCAAGATCATCCTGACTGTGTTTTTCAGTAGTGTCGAGTGCTGAGACTCGCAATGTGTGTGTGAGAGAGAGAGAGAGAGAGAGAGAGAAAGTGAGGAAAATGCGCAAGCGCAACGAGAGGCGGAAGGGTGCAAACGATCGTTCGTTATCACGGGGGATTCGTTAGAATCGCTTACAACCGTCGCAGTGCTTCAACACGCACGTCTTGCTCTTCAACTCACTCAATAGGCGTCGCTGCTAGTCTTCTTCGAATCCGTGCGTTCCATTTCGCGAGCGGACTGGATCGCGGAGCGAAGCCGAACTACTACTGCTTCTTCAGGGCCCCTACCTTGCGTTCACGCTCCGCCTCTTCCGTGTTAATCATTTTGACGAGCTTAGTAGCGAAGAACATGAGACACGGCATCTTGGTTGTCTTGGTGTCGAAGAAAAATCGAGAATGAATAAAGGAGCTGGCGGACGGATCTCGCTCAGGGTAACCTGTCCAGACCAAGTCCTCTTCGTCCGGTGTGGAGGCTGCTTGAGATGTGTCCCTGTAGTTGCTGTGCAGCTTCCGCCCTGGCAGAGCCGTATCGCTAAAGCATATCCCTTGCAATGCGTTTACACACGATCAAAAATTGGAGGAGTTGACCTCTTCAAAGATGATATCCGCTTCTTGTTGAGAGGTAATCATGATGGTAGTAGCGGAGACAGCGATGATGTCGAGAATATTCGATTGTTCTGTGGAAGATGAGCAACTTGGCTGAGGCAGATCTGAATGAAGGAGTCACTGTGACTTAGTCGCAGTGTGAGGGGCCTTCACTTGGGCCTCCATATCTCCGCACGGTACCTCTTCAATTGGACCTTTACGACGAAAGCCATTCTAGAATCCAACAGAGTCGCCAGATTTCGATCATTCCAGAAACAACTTCTGAAAATTGCAACTTGTTTCATGTCAACAACTCGCCATCAATGAAAGAGTAGGATAACCGTGGGTGGGCTTTTGATATGAGATCCTGGAGCAAGTGCTCGCTCCTGTGTGTGCACGGCATGTGACGTGTGAGCATGTGACGTGTGCAACACACGTCGCAGATTGAAGCCTGCCATGCGTCATCTCAGAGCGTGCAAGTTGTGAGTGAGTGCATGATGCAACCCTCTCGATCCACATTTCTTTACATGATTGGTGTGTTATTGCAATGAAGGTTACCCAAGAGTATGATCCGTGGAGTGTGCGTACTAGACCCGTAAATTCACTCTGACATCGGATGTGATCACGATTGAAAAGCTACTTTCACGATGTGGGCGCTTACAGTGTGGCGATCATCGCGACGACAACGCTGCCGACGGCAGCAGCCAGCGGAAGCGACATCGATGACGTGCTGGATGCCGCCGTGGGGCTTGGACTGGTGGTCGTGAGTTTGAGGCGAACCGTCGGAGTCGGAGTAGGCGCCATCGTCTGGTCTACGCTGTCGCCGTTCTTGTTGGTAGTGCTTTGCAGCGCAGTATTGTTCTTGATACCCTCACCGCGGACCGTGAGGCAGCTCACGAGGCCTCTCTTCTCTTGCTCGAACATCGTGAGGTTCGTGGTGCTGAACCGACGACACATCGGGGCCGCCAGGATGCCTTCCTCAATGACCTTGACGCAGTTGTCAGGACACGGCTTACCCACTTGGGCATCGAAGCTGCAGTCGTAGTAGGCGTTTCCGGAGCTGCCATACTTCGCATTCCACGGACTAGTCTGCACCGTGGAGCACTCCTCCGCTCCAGGCGCAACCTTTGGAATGTACCGACTCGCGGCGTTCGTACGCGCGGCTTCGCACTTCTTGATGTCTTTCTCAGTGCTTTCGCGCATCGACGGGTCGCCCTTGATTGTCAGCGTGCAGTCGGTGGGCGAGTACTGGACGAGGTTCTTCATGTTGGCAAGGCAGTCGTCCGAACAGGTCCTAAAGTCAGTCAGGATGTTGCTGCAATCGTAGCTGAAATGCGCGAAGTACGTGTCGATGATCTCGCTCTTGCACACAGGAGTATCGCTCGCTGCGTCAGCAGCGTGGAGTGTGGTCACTGTAACCAGAAGCGCTGCGACGATGTTGAGAACTTGCATCTTGCTGTGATGTCGGGTCGGAGATGATGCGAGAATGACAGCAGCAGCTGCGGTGGTGGTGTGAAGCTTCCGCTGATGATGGCTGCAGAGATGATGAGGATTTTGGTCTCGAGTAAATACGCTGGATAGAAGAGTCAAGTGAGGTCCAAGTATCCAGGCGATGGTCCCTCCTTTGCGGTGTGTAATGGCCTTCTGAGACTGCCACGGCCTAGTTACAAGTGGTACAGCGTAGGATGGTACTGGGTACGCGTGCACTGGAGGTGGACACCATCCTCACAGCTTCAACTTCACTAATGAATTCAGTACAATACTTCGAAGTGCAGCTTTTCCCACTGGTACTGCCCTGCACTGGACCAGTGCCACTGGTTAGTCAAAAAGATGGAGCTGCCTCAGTCAAAGACCTTTTGACTCGTATCTGCTGCTGAATGGCGATGTACGCTGTATTCCTCGACGTAGACACAACTAGTTACCGTACTGCGTCGTGCTCTAGAGGTTGGTATAGGGACGGTGCTTCCAATGGAAGCTCTGTGGCATACTGGGAATACGTACTGTACTGGGACTGATGATGCGTTGCTCCTTGCGTCAACAACAAGTCCACAAATATATCAAGTGATGCGATCCTGCTCTTTGTAGGCTGCAGTGGAACTATTCGAGGGAATGCAAATTTTTGGCGCGAAGAGTTGTTGCAATTCCCTCTGAATTCCCTCTGATACAAACTCCTGTATGTGACGTGTGAGAATGCAGATTGTACCACACGTCGCAGATTGAGCAAGAGATTCTCACGCTCAGCATTTTCTACCGTCGCAGTGAACGATACGCAAGAGCCTGCTCCGAAAACTGTATGTACACTAACTGACTTTGACATTCGAGCATGGTCTACGTTCGAAACCTGCTTGCACTGTTCAGTCTAAGCACTTAGAGTGTGGTGATCATCGCAACGACAACGCTTGCGACAGCAGCGCCCAACGAAACCGACAGCGAAGACGTGCTGGACGTGGCCGTGGGAGTTGGCGTTCTGGACGTGAGCTCTGCACTTGGAGCAACGGTCGTGAGTGTGGAGCCGATCGTTGGCGTCGACGTAGGAGTAGGCGTCGGAGTAGGAGTCGGCGTAGACGTAGGCTCCGTCGTCTTCTCGACGGTGCTCTCGCCATTCTTGTTGGTCGTACTTAGTAGCACAGTGTTGGCCTTGACACTCCCGCCGCGGACTGTGAGGCAGCTCACGAGTCCTCTTTTCTCATACTCGAAGCTCGTGAGGTTCGTGGTGACAGACAAACGGCACATCGGGGCCGCCTGGATGCCTTCCTCGATGAGCTTGAGGCAGTCATCCGAGCATGGCTCTCCAACTCGAGCGTTGAAGCTGCATTTCTGATAGGGCTTTCCAGTGCTGCCGTATTTGTCGTCCCATGGGCGGGTCTGCACCACGGAGCATTCTTCCGCGAAAGGGGAAAGCTGAGGGATGTACCGACTCGCGGCGTTGGTACGCACAGCTTCGCAGTCATTGATCTTTTGCTCGGTCCTCTCGCGCATCGACGGGTCGCCCTGGATGGTCGACGTGCAGTCGGTGGGCGAGTACTGGATGAGGTTCTCGAACTTGGAGAGACAGTCATCTGAGCACGTCTTGAAGTCTTCGAGGATGTTGCTGCAATCGAAGCTGAAGTTTTCGTCGTATTTGTCAGTGACCTCGGTCGTACACTTTGGAGTGTTGCTCGCTGCATCGGTGATGTGGAGTGCGGCCACTCCAACGAGAAGCGCAGCCACGACCTTGAAAGCGTGCATCTTGCTGGTGGGTTCGAATCGAAGATAACGCGAGAATGCTAGCAGCGGCAGTGGTGGTGTGAAGCTTCGCTGCAGAGATGACGAGGTTTCGGTTATCGAGTGAACTGCACCCTTGGTTGAAGAGCCTTGGGCTGTGGCAGTGAGGTCCAAGTGTCCAGCCCGTGGTCTCTCCTTCGGGTGTGTAATGGCTGGCACAGTGCACAGAATGCCACCTACTGTACAGATCCAGCGGTCAGTCAGTCAGCGACCCACTGAACTACGTACAGTCCCATGGCGTACGGCTCTCGCAGTGTGAAGTGGAATGCAATGCTTTGAAATCTTGGTGCGCCGAGTGTTGCCTTTCCCTCTGATACAAACGCCACTCACTTTTCGAACTGTAACAAACTAACTGAAATGACCTGCACGTGTGGACCACATCGCGATCAGGCACCTTCCTCATGTCTGATTGGCCAGATTCAAGAGCTCCTCGCCACCAACCGATCCGAAATGCTTGAGATCCTGCCGCGTGCCCTCCATGGAGCTGGTCGCAGCAAAGACATTTGACGATCAGAAGCCCACAGAGGCCATGTCCTGGTAGAAATGGTAGAACATGTTAGAGCCGTTCATGATGCATTGTGTTGAAGATGATGATAATTTTCTACCGCTTCCTGACGAGTCACAAACTCGGTCCGTGGAGGAGCAAATTTCTACATGAGATTGCTGATTTCAACACACCAACCACCATTTTCCAATCCTGCACGAGGTAAATTTCCATTACGTCAGATAGACGGAGGAAGCGCTCCAGTTTCACCCTGGAATTCCAAGCGGAAATGGATCACTGCCACTCTCAAACTGGTCCCGTGAAGTGATGGCTTCCATGATGGTCATGACAATGCAAGTACGAAAGACTGGACGAGTTTGGCAACGAAAGCATTGGCAATGGTATTATAATAATGTGCAAAACTATCCACTAATGGTAAGTGTACAGTACAGAGGAGCAAGCTGCTCCCATGGAGGAACACTTGCCCTCATGATGGAGAGGTGTTTGGGGGGAAGGCACAGGCAAGATCTACATGCAAGAAGTGGCGGAGGGGGATGCACAACTACATGATCATTGGTTCTGAGGGGCTGGTTCTAATCGCTTAGAAACGGATCAGGCGCTCAAGCACACGCTTCTTGTCCTCCAACTCACGCAGAGTGGCCTCCTCGTGGTCCTCAAGCCAGTCGCGAGCATCACGGATGGCGTTCTCGGCCTCCGTGTTGCCCTTCTCGCGAGCAGTCTCGATCGAGCGGTAGATGAACTGCTCAAGCTCGTTGCGGGCCTCAATCTTGCGCAGAAGCTCGGCATCGTCCTTCTTGAACTTCTCGGCCTCCGACACCATGCGGTCAATGTCGGCCTGAGACAGACGGCCGTGGTTGTTCGAGATGGTGGTCTCTGCACGGGCACCAGTCTTCTTGTCGCGGGCCGACACGTTCAGGATACCGTTGGCATCAATCTCGAAGGTCACCTCGACCTGTGGCTCACCACGCTTGGCACGCTCAATGCCCGAGATGTTAAACTCACCGAGCTTGTTGTTCGAGTCGACGTGGGCACGCTCACCCTCGTAGATGCACACGTCCACCGAGGTCTGGAAGTCCTCCTCCGTGGTGTAGACACGCGTCTTACGGACTGGGATGGCCGTGTTACGCTTGATCAGCACCGACATGACCTTGCCGACAGTCTCAATACCGAGCGACAGAGGCGTCACATCGACAAGGAGCAGCGAGTTGGTGGCGTCGTTGCGGATGCCGCTGAGGATGGCACCCTGCACGGCAGCACCGTAGGCGACGGCCTCATCAGGGTTGATCGACTTGGAGAGCTCCTTGCCGCCGAAGAGGGCCGACAGAAGCGTCTGCACCTTCGGGATACGGGTGGAACCACCGACAAGCACGACCTCCGTGATGTCCTCTGGCTTCATCTTGGCGTCGGCGAGCACCTTCACGACGGTCTCCTCACAACGCTTGAAGAGCTCCTCGTTCAGCGACTCGAGCTTGGCACGCGTGAGCGTCGAGCTGAAGTCCACACCTTCGAAGAGCGAGTCAACCTCAACCGAGGCCGAGGTCGTGGTCGAAAGCATGCGCTTAGCCGACTCACAGGCCGTACGCAGACGACGCATGGCACGGGCCGAGGTCGTTGGGTCAAGACCACGGTTCTTGCGCTTGAACTCACCGACCAGGAAGTCGACAAGGTTCGAGTCGAAGTCCTCACCACCAAGGTGGGTGTCACCGCCGGTCGACTTAACCTCGAAGATGCCGTTCTCAATGCTGAGGATCGACACATCGAAGGTACCTCCGCCCAGGTCGAAGATGAGCACGTTGACACCCTTGCCCGACTGGCCGGCGTTTGTGTCCAGACCGTACGCGAGGGCAGCGGCCGTTGGCTCGTTGATGATACGCTTGACGTCAAGGCCAGCGATCGAACCGGCGTCCTTGGTCGACTGACGCTGCTGGTCGTTGAAGTACGCTGGCACCGTGACGACAGCCTGGTTGATTGGCTGGCCAAGGTAGGCCTCAGCGGTCTCCTTCATGCGCGTGAGCACCATCGACGAGATCTCCTCTGGCGTGAAGCTCTTGGTCTCGCCCTTGAAGTCCACCTGGATGAGCACCTTGTTGTCGTCGCCCTCAGCGATCTTGAACGGGAAGTGGAGCGCGTCCTTCTTCACGATCTCGTCGTTGAAGTTACGGCCGATGATACGCTTGGCGTCGAAGACCGTGTTGGTTGGGTTGGACGCGGCCTGGATCTTGGCGGCCTCACCGATGAGACGCTCGGTCTCGTTGAACGCAACCCACGATGGCGTGGTGCGGTTACCCTCGCTGTTGGCAATGATCTCGACCTGGCCATCCTTCCAGACACCCACACACGAGTACGTGGTACCAAGATCGATACCGATGACCTCCGAGAAGCCCTTCTCGGCGCGCTTGGCACGCTCCTCGCGCTCCTTGCGGGCCTTGTTGATCTTGTCCTCGATCTCCATACGCTTGAGCTTACGGGTGGCCTCGTCCATCTCCACACCGCTGATCTCCTCCTCCTGCACCTGGAGCGCGGCCTGGGCCTGGGTGATACCGGCCTGGATCTGCTTGTTGGTGCGGTCGAGCTGAAGACCCTGCGTGTAGGCCGACACGGCCTTGGCGTAGTTCTTCACGTAGAAGTGGGCGGCACCGAGACGCGCGTAACCCTTGGCGAACTTCTCGTCGATCTCGATACACTTCTTGGCGTCCTGAAGGGCAGGCGTGGCCTGGCCCGCGCTCAGGTAGGCGGCCGAACGGTTCGAGTAGTAGATCACGTTGGTCGGCTCGTAGGCGATGGCGGCCGTGAACTCCTTGATGGCCGTGGCGTGGTCGCCGGCGGCAAACGCGGTGTTTCCGCGCTCCTTGGCCTCAGCGCCGAGCTTGGCGCGCTCCTCTGGAGCGACCTCCGAGTGCTGGTCCTTCTTGGTGGTACGGGTGCGACGCTTAGGGGCCATGGTTGACTTGCTAGTTCCTTTTGCACGGGGAGAGCCGACTTGGGAAATGTGAACGCCAGGAAAGGGGGCGGGGGAGGATCAGACTCACACGCGGCCAAAGCTGCCGGAGCCATGGAAAACCCGACACCAACGAAAGGCTGGGAGGGACGGGAGGGACGGGGAGAGACGACGACGAAGACCCAGCCGAGCCTCCAACCCGAAGGAGAGAGAGCCAAAGCCAGAGACCGAAGGAGCAAGCCGTCCGCTAGTGAAGCCATTTGCTTCAACACCCGCATCATTGTTGGGCTCAGATGATCCACATACAGTTGCGATTGGGCAATGTTACGGTCAAAAGTTGCAGGATGAAGGGGTTTCGAACGAGCTGTCCGCTCGATTGGGTGGTGAGGAAAAGCCCAAAAGAGCTCCTCGCAGCCAGTGGATCTGGCGAGCCAAATGGGGGTGTCTCGCGACAAAGTCTCTCTATTAGAGAGTGCAATAGCACGGGCTATGTGTGACGGAACAGCGACGGAACAGCATGTGGAATGGAAAAACCTTGCGCTGACAAGGTTTTATCAGATTCAACATCGGCTAAGTTCGGTTGACGTGACGGACTCAAACTTTACCTTAAGTACGAAAAGCGTACCTAATGAGCTGCGTATCACGCGGATCCATTTCGACCCCACGGGTGTGGAAGGCAACGAAAATGAGCGGCAGCAATGGGGAGGTGCTCCCTGTGGACGTCACGGTCGAGTTCTCGCAGTACCAGGGCGAGAAGCAGCTCGCAGAGCTGGTCAAGCTCATCGACAAGGATCTCTCGGAGCCGTACTCGATCTTCACGTACCGGTACTTCCTCTTCAACTGGCCGGAGCTCTGTGTCTTGGCGCGTATCAACCAGAAACTCGTGGGTGTGATCGTGTGTCGGCTCGAGCAGATCGGCGCTGGTGAGCCGCAGGGCGTCACGCCTTCCGCACCAGACAGTGCGGACGCAGAAGACGGTGCGATGACGGGCTGGCGCGGCTACATCGCGATGCTCGCCGTGGAAAAGAAGAACCGCAAGATGGGCATCGGCTCCAAGCTCGTGCGCAAGGCCATCGACTTGATGATCGCCAAGGGCTGCGACGAGGTCATGCTGGAGACCGAGATCGCCAACAAAGGCGCGATCCGCCTGTACGAAAACCTGGGGTTTGTCCGCGACGAGCGGCTCGTGCGGTACTATTTAAACGGCGGCGACGCGTTCCGACTCAAGCTCTGGCTCAAGTGAAGGAACAATCAAAACAAATCAAATACCCACAGCATTGTATTATTTTTTCTTTCTTTCTTTCTTGGTCCTTGTATATCTAGATGAAGTGGAACGACGTGCCGCTGGCGTTCATCTCGAGCACGTCGAGCCGCTCGTAGAACTGGATGCAGGCCTTGAGCTGGTACTGCGTGTAGCCCTTGCGCAGCACCACGGGCTCGACCTCGCTCATGAGGATCGTCTTGAGCTGGCGCTCCGTCGAGTAATCGAGGATCAGACGGTAGATCTTGGACGTCGTGTCGCTGGCCGAGCCGCTCGCGCTCCGGCCATTTGAGCTGTTGGCTTCGTCCTGCTCAGTGAGCGACGACTTGGACACGTACACGAGTCGAATAGCTTCGTCCACGTCCTGGTTGATGACCTCTGTGGAGAACCGCAGGCGAGCCAGCGACTGCGAGAGACGCAGGATACTCAGCAGCTGACGCGCCGTCATCGCGGTCTGCGTGTGGTTCGAACTCTCGCTGTTGCCGCCTCCGTAGCTGCGTGTGAAGCGCTGCTGGCGAGCGTGTTCGTTCGCGTCCTGCTGACGCAACGACACGTACGCCTCGACGATGTAGCTGCACAAATGCTCTGGAATTGTTGGCTCGTACTGCTTGGCGATCGCGATGAAGTAGCGCAGCACCTCCGGACGCACAGGATCGAAGCTCATGTCCGGGTTCTTGGCGAAACGATGCACGTACGTCACGTGGCGTGCCAGCGCCTCGTCTTTCTCGTAGTTGGCGATGTCGAGAATCAAGAAGAGCAGGTCGAAACGCGACAGCAGGGCGTTCGGCAAGTTGATGTTCTCGGACGCACTGAGCCGCTTGTTGTAGCGGCCATAGATCGGGTTGGCAGCCGCCAGCACCGAGCTTCTCGCGTTCAGTGTCGTCGTGATGCCGGCCTTGGCGATACTCACGGTCTGCTGCTCCATGACTTCGTGGATGGCCGTTCGATCGGACTCTTCCATCTTGTCGAACTCGTCAATGGCACAGATACCCATGTCGGCCAGCACCAGAGCACCACCTTCCAGTGTCATCTCCTTGGTGATGTTGTCACGCACAACGGCCGCAGTGAGACCGACACCGGAACTGCCCTTGCCGGTCGTGTACACTCCGCGAGGCGCGATGGTCGCAATGTGCTTGAGCAGCTGAGACTTGGCCACTCCAGGATCGCCCATGAGCAGGATATTGATGTCACCTCGCAGGCGCATGCCTTCGTCCATACGCTTGGTCACGCCGCCGATCATGAGCAACAGCAGCGCCTTCTTCACATCTTCGTGGCCGTAGATCTCGGGGGCGATCGACTGCGAAAGCACTTCGTACATGTTGCCACTTTCTTGGAGCTTGAGCACTTCGTTTTCCATCTCCTCACTCGACTCCATAGCAGAGTACCGCTTCTTGTGGTTCGCGATATCGGTGGCTTCCAAGTACGTCTCCGTGATGAGGCCCATCTGCATCTGCCGCTGGGCCGAGTACGGCAGCGGTAAGAAAATGCCGCAGATCGTCACGATCGCTCCTGGCTCGCACGTTCTCGTGAGCTCGCCTCGCAGATACACGGTCAGCGAACGCGGGATGTGGCCCATGGGCACCTGGTCGGGCAGCTCCTGGAACTTGACTTCCTGGTACTTGTCGAACTTGCTGGCCTTGGTCTGCAGCAGCAGTCGTCCGTTCTGTCGGTTGGTCTGGCACCGCTCACTCGGACAGGTCACGATCGGCGTGAACTGGCGCGAGTTCACCTCCTGGTACACTTCATACGCGCACGATTCACACGTGTAGGTCGCCACAGTGATCAGCGGCTTGACGTTCGAGACACGCGTGACCATACCCTTGATACGCACGAGACTGCCGACCTTGGCAGCCTTCACATCACGAATGGGCACCGCCTTCATCTTCACGCCAGGTACGAGACGCACCTCAAAGCGGCGCATGAGAGCAGGAGGGAACACTTTGGTAGCGTTGACGGCATCCGATCCATTGGCTTGTTGCTGCTGCTGTGCGAGTTCCTGGGCTCGATGCATGCGCAAGACGTCCAGCACGTCCTGCGAGTCGGCAATATCACGCGTTGGCGGTGGCAGATTCTCATCGATCGCCTCGGAAAGCAGCGACAAGTAGCGCCGCGAGTTGCGCACGATACGACGCACGAACCCATCGTCGTTCTCGTGCTGTTGCATGCACCAAAGGTGTCAGATTCAGTATCTCAAATATTGCGAAAGATGAAACGTACGATTTGGATATCATCCAGTGAGATCGGGATCGACGTGCGCTCACGGTTAGCCACTTCTTGCTGTACACCAAGACAATCATTAGGCGCTATGGTACATATGCACTGGATCCATCTAACGCCTACGTACCATCATGCGCATGTACTTGGGTCCGTCGTTCTCGTCGTCCAGATTCGACCGGAAATTCTGCAGAAACGCCAGGCATTTCGCTACAACATCGCGTAAAACATCAGTAGTCGCCCCCACACCTCATACGCCTACGAATACCCACCCTTCTCATCTTTGTAGTCGACACCGGACGTCCCTGACACTGTGCTGTCGCCGGCGGACGTGCCCGCGATGGCGTTGTTGACTGGTCCGGGGCCTGTAATTCCGCCGCCAGCGCGGCCAGAGGAGCCGAAGGACGAGCGATTGCCTCCGAACCCGCCGCTGTTCATGCGGTTGCCGCCACCGCGTCCGCCGCCGCCGCCTGAAGAGCCGTAGCGCGAGACAGAGGAAGGTGTCGCCATGATGGAGGAGCTTCTCGCGAGTGGGGAGCCGCCTAGTTTCCCGCGCGAAAATGGAGACCATCACTCTATGCATTTTATCCAACATGTTAGAAAGTGGAATATCCAAATGGATCATAACAGGATATTCTGTTTGAATAAAACTTGGGTACGCTTTCCAAGCGAGTGTAACCCTCTCCTTGTATCTGCGACGTGTGAAGGAGGAACTTCAGACGAAAATGCACGACTCACGAAGAAAGCTACTAGCGGTTGATTCAAAGACGTTTGTTGCAATAAATATGAAGGAGAACAGCCATACAAGATGATCACTTGCAGCCTTGACCGCCAGCGAAGCGTAGACAGGCAGTGGACTCGAAGATCGACAGCAAATTCGAGGTCAGCGACGCGAAGAAGATCAGGCCGAAGAACGCGAACAGGAAGCCGCCCATCATTTTGTTGGAGCTGCCGTTGAGCTTGAGTTCCTTGGCCTGGTACTTTTGCTGCGGCAGCAACGGCAGAATAGCCAGGTTCACGATCAGACGAAGCCCGTACTTGACGAAGAAGCTGATCGCAACGTGCCAGCGAACTTGCATCGTGTCACGTTCCATGTCGTCATCGTAGACATCAAATGCTGAGCCCATGAGGTTCGACGTCGCAGTCATGACGGGGATCGCGAGGTTGTACACAGTCGTGATCAAACTGTAGGTGGAGCTTTCGAGTCCGGGCTCGGCGATCTCGACGATCACGACGAGCCGCACCATCATGGCCAGTGCGTCGAAAAAGCCGATAAGCTGGTCTTTCGCGAGGTAGAAGTACTTATCCCGGAAGATGTCGAACACGGTCAGCAATACCGACGGTAACCCCACGAGTGTACCCGCGATGACCGACACGACGATGATCGAGCGCCAGTTGGTGTTGAGAAGATGCTGCCGCATCATGTACGTCGCCAGCGCGTAGATGCCCGAGTTGACGCAGTAGAAGAGGCTGCTGAGCACGGGGTCGATGTGGAGCCATACTTCATTGATCGTGTTGGACGGGCTCACGTCGAAAGCGAAGGTGAAGAACTGGATGAAGCCGTAGGCCGTGATCTGCCACGTCGCACGGTGCTGCATGATCCGCCACACGCCTCGTAGCTGGTGACGCAACGGATGACCGACGACGCGCTCGTCTTGCAAGTTGAAATGGGTCGCGAACAGCGCGATGACACCAACCAGGGCTAAGAAGCCGAAGAGTGCGCCTTGGGGGATCGAGTACTTGAACTCGCCGCCGTACTCGTCACTGTTGAGACCGAGCGCGACGATCAGCGTACCCAACAGCTCAGCGGAGAAGCGGACGCCGTACACCATAGTCTGCGCGTGTCCTCTCTGGAGCTCGCTCTCGCGATGCGCGTACTCGACCATGATGCCATCGCACGCCACGTCGGCGAGAAGGTAGCCAATGGACGCCGCCATGAGGGGGATCACGTACTTGGGACCATACGCCGATGCATCTTCGTTGATGACTTCACCGTGGCGCATGTACGGCTCCACTGGGGGCATGATTGCGAGTGCTCCGATGACAGCGATGAGAAAGATCCAGCCCATGTACATGTAGGGCTTGCGTCGGTATCCGTTAATGGGCACGCAGTCGGAAATGAAGCCGAGAGGGAACTTGAGATACCACGCAAAATTGAGCAGTGAGCTCGCTGAGTTGGACTGGTAGCCCTGCAAGTTGAGGTAGATCTTGAACAGCGGATACACGATGGCTGGAAAGACACCGTTGAAAATGCCCACAGCGAAGTAGTTGACCAGCAGCCCGATATTCTCCCGCGCGAGAAGCTCCACTTTACCGCCGGGACGCAACGCGCCTTCGTCTGTGTATAGCATTGTTCCACGAGGACGATCTCGTGGTAGATAACGAGACTCGAAGCCGGGCATCATCTGTGGCGGCAGCGACAGATAGGACGCCATTTCGGACGGCGTCATGGTGGCCATGCAACCTGATCGAGACGTGTTGCGGAAGCCCGCTATGGTTTCGGGGTGTTTGGAGAAGCCTCCTTCTTCGAGAACTGGGATGGACATCATTTCCCCACGCAGCGAAGGTGGTAGCGACGACGAATACCCAGAAGAGTCCACTGCTTTCGGGCTGGAGGCCGAATTTTTACCCATTTTCCTCGACTTGCACAAGGCGACGTGGTATTATCTGCTTGGGCTCGCGAAACGGAAAGTGAGAAACTTTGCGGTGTTTCAGCGCGGGACTGTAATGTCCACGTTGCTTCCCGGTGACTTGTTACGGTCGAAGCAGCGGCGTTTATTGATGTGGCGTCACGCTCGCGCCCACCGACCAGTATGCGATGGCCTGACCTTGAAAGAGAAAAACTCCGACGGCGTTCAAGCCTTAGTCACTGCGACCTCAATGGTGGCTTGTTGCCAGTTCTCTCCGACACGCCAACTCGTTGAATGGCCGCGCAACTGGTGGGGGTTCGTGTGGATTCCACTGGCGTCTGGACCCACCAAGATCACAGTGCAGCACATGAGACTCGAACCCACGATCGCAAACAAAACACGTTCAGCGCGAGTGAGTGGGATGCCGTTCGAGGCCACGGTGGGATCCGGAACTGAACCTTCACGCATCCTCCTCCTTCTTCCTTCTCGACTTGAATCGACAGGATTCCTCGTCGTCTTGTTTCTGCGGGAAATCCCGTCGAACGAACCAGACAGCAGCTCGCTGGTGGTCATTTTGCGGCGCTTTCGAGTCGAAAAGACCCAAGGCCACAACACGCAACTCGCGTGATTGTGAGCAGATGGTGGCACGGAGGTAAATGCATACCTTACTTTTTACAAAACACGGTTGATTACCCGACTATGTCTCACGGATGAAAATGTTTGTCTCACCTTTTTATGACACTCATGTTTGTGTCTCACCTATTTATGAGTGAAGCATATCACAGTGCCAAACCACGTGTCGGGACAGGCGCAAGCGAAAGGGGGCGGATGGCCGACTTGGGAAAATTGGCCCAGAACAACCGGTTCAACAACGACCCGGCAACATCGAATACGTCTTGGCCTTCACTGGTCACGTGTAGAAGCTTTGGATGTCTCCCGCTGCTGAGCACCTGCACCATGGATGCACCTGCGCGGAGCTTGATACTGTAGGGATCTGAGAATAGAGATTGTGTCGAGTGCATGATAGGTGCGACGAATCTTCATCGTGCATAACCATGGAGGCTCCATGTTCGAGCCCGTGCCATCGTGGTGAAGAACAGGACTGCAGAGTATTGTACAGTGCTGTCTTTCGTCCATTATGTGGCGAGGCGGCCAGGACGGAGGCGTCCACGTGGACAATGAGTGCGCAGAATCAGTTGAAGGTGAGTGTCAGAAGTATCGCACCCGCTGCATGCTTTTACAGCGAGAAGACTACGTCGTACGGTACATGCTCTAGAGGAAGATCGGCAGAAGGCATTGTTGCATACTGTAGCGAATCTTCATGGAGTCCATGCACGGCACGATACCCCCACATCTTGAAGACAAGCGATGGCGTGCCGGTGCACTTCGCCTTTATCTGTGACGTGTGGACCACACGTCGCAGAAGGTTACGCTTCCGCAGCGTAACCTTTCCCGCCCATGCTTGATGAACATCACTCTGCTACTGCAATTTATAGCCAATGGATTTCCATATTGAATCATTTCATCCAATCCCAATCTCCCAAGGCAAATCCTTCCGGTCATTTCACGCCGTTTGAATGCTCTGGAGAATGGCGTCGTCGTGAGCGCCGTTGCAGGCCGCTATCTACAGTTCCAGGACAAGATACCGGCACTATGGAAGGATTCGCGGTCAGCACAGGTCGTGCGCGTCCCGTGGGTGTGCTGGAGCCGCTGGGGGACGCGCTGAGCGCGGCATTCGACGAGGAAATGGCCATGTGGCGAGAGGTCGCGCAGTTGTATTGCAGTCCGCTACGTGAGGATCCGCAGCGAAGAGCCAAGCCCGATGAAGACGAAGCCGGTCAACTTACAGGGGATCTCCGCAGCGATACAATGAGCCAGAGTGATCCCACAGAAAATGCAGATCCTGTGGAATCGGTGAGCGAACACGGCGATCGGACAAACTCGCTTGCAGATAAATGGGCCGAAGTTGAAGAGCTACTGGCGACGATCAGACCAGCGCACCAAGCGCGGATCCGTACTCGAAGACCTGATCGAGTTGCGCCACTTCGACGGCTCGTGGAAGTGGAGACTCGGCAGCCGCTGGCTAAAAGACAAGCACGAAGGAATCGTCATGAGGACATGGAGGATCGAGATCACACGCTCGAGGCGTGCCAGCAGATGATACGGGCGTGGGCGGCTCTTGCGTTGGCTCGACGCAAGTTCAGGGACCAGAGGCAGACAGCGGAGCGCCACTGGCGTCAGGCCAAGTGCAGCAGCAGCTTCTCACGATGGCGGGGATTCTGCCAACGACAACACTTTCTTCAAGAATCCAGCAACAAAGTGACGCTCTTTGTCCAGAAACGCCAGCTTTCGACGGCATTGCAGCACTGGTGGACGATGCGGCGATGGTCCAGAGGCCAGCGGCTTCTTCTGGTGTGGAGAGATGAGCGGCGATGGCAAAAGAGCTTCAGTTGCTGGCTCGAACTCGTCGAAATGAGCCGTAAATTGAAGCAAATGCGGCAAACAACAATGCAAAAACGTACCCGAGATGTGTTCGCGAGGTGGAACGAGTTCGTCGACCAGCAAAAACGCAAGCGTGACCTGCGCCAACGCGCGACTGACTTCCGACTTCGCCGCTATCTCCGATTCTTCGTGAGTGGGATCCAAGTTTCGAGAACTCGCCGACTCGCACTCGCTGTCGTATCAACGCATCACCAGCGCAAAGTGTTTGGACACGTACTCCACGCGTGGATCGACTACAATACGAGGCAACGCCGCAAGAAGATGGCAGTCGAGTGGTGGACGCATTGCCTGCTGAGCTCGAGTTTTGAGACGTGGAACCTGCTGCATCGCTGCTTCGTCTACCGGAATCGGCAAAATGGGCGAGCCCGAGCGTGTTATTCGTCTTGCGTACTGCGAAGAAGCCTCGTCTCGTGGCGGAAGCTGGTACTTCAGCGGCATCAGCAGCGCGTTGGATTGGCGGTGAGTGATACATTGGCCCATGAGTTCCGAATGAGTGCTTACGACTTGATCCCTTGTTGTGTATTTTGGCTTAGCGCATAATCGTACGACGACTGCAACGCATGTGTTTCACGCAATTGGAAAGTGCTGTGAGTTCCGAACGTGCTCTTGGTCGTCAGCTTCAGCAGTGGAAACTCCGTCGTCGTATCCAGACGTGGCACCTCCAAGCTCGACGTCGAGTTCTCATCGCCAAGCGTCGACGACAACTCGAAGCCATGAATCGAGCAAGGCTGCTGCACAGTTTCGCGTGGCAATTGTGGCGTGACGCGTGTGAGTCGAGACGACAGATCAGGAGATTGATTGCACTCGTGGAGCAGAACGTTGTTCGTGCGTGGTGGCGGCGGTGGAAGGACTTCGTGATGATTGTCAAGGCACGACGCGCCATCTCGCAGATCGTCGACATGGAGAGAAACCGCAGGCAGCAGCGACGAGCAATTCAGCGCTGGTGGCGATTCTGCGTTTCGAAGATCGAGCTGAAGGCTGCTTCCACCGTCAGCACACAACACTACTCGACTGCCAAGCAGAAGGCGACCTTCCACTGTTGGAAGACGTGGCTTTGGACCAAGCGAGCGAGTCGTGGAAAAGCTGCTGACGCAGACAATCTCTTCGTTCGCCACTGCTTTTGGCGTTGGCACGCACGTGCGCACAACCAGAAGAAGGCGAATTACGAACGAGCGGAGACGATCAGCAGGCGCCACCCGTTGTGGCTCAAGCGCGCGTGGTTCACGGTGTGGCGGCGCAACAGCAAACGCCGAGCAGTCGGACGAGTGCGCAGAATCTTCGCGTTGTGGCGGCAATTTGTGATGCGAGTCGATCAAAATCGGCAAGCTAAACAACTTGGGGAATCTATTCGGCTTCGCCAGTCGTGGCGTCGGTGGGCAACATCGCGAGCAAAGAAGATTCGCGCGAGCGATTTTTCACAGCTTCTCAAAACTGGAACGGAGAAGCAGCTTCTCTACAAGGCGTTTATCAAAGTTTGGTGGTCCAAGACCAACCGTTTCAGCGACGCGCGGCACAAAATCCAGAAGATCAGAACCTCCACGACGATGCAACACGCTTTCCAACGCTGGCAGAAGCAAGTGTTGGCCAGGAAACTGCTTCTGCGTGCGACCGAGTGGAATTCTCGATGCGTTCGACTGAAGACCCTGCGAGCTCTGTACTTATTTTCGATCGTACGACCCCGTGAACTCACCAAATCTCGCCGTATTGGACGAATGCGGCGTTTATTCGCCGCCTGGGCGAGAGAAACGACTGTACGACGACGCTTTCGACAGGCTGCATTGCATCTGGACCAATGGAGAAAGAAGAAACTGATCGGCAAGCTGCTCGCGCGATGGAAACGGCGACATCATCACGAAGAATTGGCCAGATTTGCCCAGTTACATCATCAACGAAGACTTAGACGAATCGTTTTCGACGGTTGGCTGCGGTTCACTGCAAGTACGCTCACTTGTCGCGAAGCGTCCGATCAAATCCGCTTTGCTGCTCGCCTGCGAGTCTTCAAGTCGTGGCAACGAGCGCTAGCGCGTCAGCTTTTCGTGCACGAATTAGAAGCCCATTTCGACCACGCGCTCCTTCGTCAGACATGGACGAACTTCCGAGACGCGATTCAACTGAAGCAGGCGCATCGTCGTGAGTGGCTAGCGCGGTTGAGCACTGTTCTTCTAAGAAAAACACTGCAGCGTTGGCACCAGCTTGTCGAAGTGCAGAACCTTCAGCTGCTCGTGGCGAGTTCTCGAGCCAGCAAAGCCCAGCATCGCCTGCTGCACCAGGTCTTCGATGAGTGGACACATTTTGCCACAATCCGTGCATTTGTCGCTGTCCGTCAACGTCGTGAAGCACGTGCGTTCAAGACGAGCTGTCTGAGGCATTGGAAACTGTACGTGCTGCTGCGATATCGTGAGCGTCGACGAGAGCAGCAAGTCAAGTCCAAGGCGTTCACGGTGCTGAAGAAGCACGCAATTGTGAGTGAAGCCAGTCGTGAGATTCAGTATCGCAGCTACCAGAACGCGTTGGTGTCGACATGGAAGGCCTGGCGACTCGAATTTTGGATGAGGCAGTCTCACAAAACGTCGTCCGTCGTCTTGCTGCGTCGCTGCTTTGATGCGTGGCGCTCGGCTATGCTATCGCGAGCTGATTCCAACCGAGGTGAGCGACGAATCTCCCATATTTCACAATCGAATCCTCTCCACCGAGACTCGGCGATTCAGTGGACGGCGTTTGCACATGCAACGCTCTTGCAGGATACCGTTCAGCGTCAGCGCGTGATGATGCAACGTGTCGTCCACGCGTGGGCGCTGGCTGCTCGGACTTGCAAGCGTCAGAGGAGAAAGGAAAAGGTTCGAATCTTCAAGGCGCGTTGTAGTTCGATGGGATCAAGGCAAGTGTACAGTGGGCTTCCTGAAGGCGAGAACGATGAGAACGTGAATCCCAACACAAGAACAACCAAGACGACAATCGCAAAGGTCTCATCTAAGGCGGATGAGGAGGAGGCAGAGCGGATGGCACTGGAGCATTGGTCATCGCGGCTACTTCAGACCGCGTTCGACGAATGGCGAAGTCGTTCCTTTCGGTGAAACTAGAAACGAAAGCAAAAAAGAACACCAACGAGTACGCAAAACTAAGTCCGTATGAACGTGTTTCATACAGAAGGCTCTACGGAAGAGCGCGTACACAGTGCTATCGTGAAGGTCGCAACAGTTGGGCGAACGACAGACGACCATGGGATGCGTCGGCTAGACCGTGTACTCGAGTAAGGGCAACTCGGAGCCGTCTGGGTGGCCGCCTTTGTCCGTCTCCAGCGTCGTGTTGATCTCCGTTGGCTGGAGAAGCGCGTCGAGCTGCCATTCGTTCCAGTCGCTCGGGGGGTCGTACATGTCGTCGAACTGTGGGAACTCCTCTTCGTTCTCCTCTGTGGTCTGCTCGTCATTATCGGAGACCAAGTTCAAGAGCTCGGCATCCGCCGACGTATCACGCGTCATCGTGGCCCAGTCCTCGAACGTCACGCCCGCGAGATTGAAGCCCACGAACGTCGCGTCGGCCGGCGAGTCAGGCAAGAGCGTGGCCTCTTCAGCGTCTTTCTCGAGCTCTTTCACGAGCCGCTGCGCGTATCGCACGATGGTCTTGTGGCCCGTGAACTGGTCGAGTGTGGACACATCCACGCGATGCTCGGGTCTCTTGAGCTTGGTCTTGCGCTTGATGAGCCCACGCTGGTGGCGAGATAGCTTCTGCTGGTACTTCTGCGCGTGAGTCTGCGCCTGCTTGATGGACCGCGTGCCGATGTGGTCCGAGATGAGCCGCCACGGACCGCACGGGTACATGGTCATGGCCTCGATGAACAGCTCATGCTCGGTCACCGACCACACGCCGCGAATCTCGCAGTGGCGATTGTTGCGGTGCATATTGCGACGAAGGCTGGCTCGGTTTATAGGCTTGCCTTGGTGTTTACTGGCTTGCTTGTGTGCTTGATGGCTGGATTCCAAATGCCACCAGTGGTCGTGGTGGTGCCTGACGTGAGAAGTCTCGAAGCGTGGTTTTGTGGCCGGCTTCCAGTGACGTTGAAAATTGGCTCATGACAAATGGTGAGACATCAGGTAATCACATGTTTCCAGTTTTCCGCCGTTGCCTGACCAAGTGAGCTGCTCGCTGATTGGCTCAAGGCTGTTGGACATGGGACGGGGCACCACGCCTGACTTGCGCTTGGCGGACCCCAGGAATTTCTCGTGGATTTGTGGACCAAGAACACTTTGAACGATGGAAATCCAATGGAAATCGGTTGGAATTGAAGCTCGCTCGCCCATGGTGTTCTTGTCGTGGTTCAGGACTGGAGGGCCGCCCAGAGTCGGCATGCGCTGATTAAATCAAAGGGAATATTGCAAAACGTGATACAGATTGACATTTATCGCAAGAGGTGATACAAATTCCCATAAACAAGCCATTTTGAGCCTTTTGGATGCAAGATCGCGAGAAGGCCGCAGTTGAAGCTACCTTTCCACAATCCAAACGCCCGTGAGGTCCTCACTTTACATGTAATCTGTGCTCCGTGCTACGAGCTACCTCTGGGTGCCGACAGCGACCTT
>JAADWY010000405.1:0-29075 GCA_023336355.1 Pythium dissotocum
CTCGGCCGCTCGTACACGTCTGTGCAGGCCGAGTGCAAGCGGCTGCCGTACAAAGTCGTGAGCTCTTCGGATGACAAGCCGTTGCTCCAAGTCACGGTCATGGGCGACAAGAGGCAGTTCTCTCCGGAAGAGGTGACGGCCATGGTGCTCACCCAACTGAAGCAGATCGCCGAGGCGCATCTCGGTCGTGAGGTGTTTGCTGCTGTCGTAGCGGTGCCTGTGTCCTTCACTGATGTCCAGCGCCAGGCCATGCAGGACGCCTGTGCCTTGGCTGGTTTGACTGGGCAGGGTATGCCTACTGAGCCAATTGCTGCCGCCGCCGCCTACGCCATGAACGAGAACGAGAACGCCGTTGGCGATACCAACGTGCTGATATTCGATCTCGGTGGTCGAAGTCTCGACGTGACGCTGGTCTACGTGGACGACGGTATCTTTGATGTGCTGGGCACCTGTGGTGACACGGGCTTGGGCGGTGAGGATTTTACCCAGAACATCGTGGAGTTCTTCGCCACCAGGTAGATTCGGAAGTGGAGAGTGGACATTCGCACGAACGAGCACGCGCTGCAGAGACTGCGTGCGGAGGCCGAGCGTGTGAAGCGTGTTTGTCAACGCAGGTGTCCGCTCGTCTTGAGCTGGAGTCGCTCATCGACGGTGAAGACGTCGAGGACACGCTGACGCGTGCGAAGTTTGAGAACCTCAACGAGCAGCTCTTTAAGAAGACGCTCCGTTGTGTGGAAACGGTGCTCAAGGGCAGTCGGGTCTCGAAGTCCGAGATCAGTGAGATCGTGATGGTCGGCGGCTCGACGCGGATCCCGAAGATCCAGGAGCTTCTTCAGGACCACTTCAACGGCAACCCGGTGTACGCTGGTCGCGAGCCAGAGGAGGCTATCGCTTGTGGCGCGGTCGCATTGTCGATGATGAATCGGCGATGCTCTGAACGTCAACGTGTCTCCATTGCTCGGTAGTGAGACCGTGTATGGTGTGACTGTCGCCAACCTGCTGGAAAGGCCGTCCACGGGCGTGACTGTATTGAAAATGCAAGATGTAGCCATGTTGGAAGGCTGGCGAATGAGAACAGAGAGAAAGTATTGGACTTGACAGAGGTGAATCACCCCCAATTCGGCAATGTCGGTGATATAATATTTGCCTCAGTTGCTATTTGAAGTAGTTCACTTCAACGTCCCCAAAGTGGAGAGATCGCGACTAGCATCAGGTGTATTCGTCGCACGCTTCTCCGCCGCGGCCCACTCAGCATGCGAGGGGTCTGGCATTGTATCCACGTCAATGTATACATGCTGCCCACGAGAATGAACTCGTTTTCCGCAACATACTGGAGCTCTGGAGTCGATGAGCAGCTTCGTTGATCTTCAGGGGAGGCTAGCATTTAACTGGCACGATGCACAGTACTACGAGTCGCGGTCGTGCTACGAGGCTGCATGAACACGGTGCTTCTTTATTGCTACATGGTGTGGGTTCCAGCGCAGAGAGGCTAGTTGAAGCGAATCGCCAAATCCATAATTACACTCTTTCAGCCAATGGAAATGGCTACTGAATAGCTGGTGACGTTTCGAGGTCACTTGAGGCTGGAAAGTGAACGGGTGAGCCATGGGCAATGCATTGACGCAGGGTGTCGAGCGCATCGTGGTCAAAGACGAGTCGCCTCTCAAGGTGAGCTGTCTGTTCTTTCCTGGTCACGCAGTGTTCAATACCCTCACACTGTATGAGGCCTCTCCTTCTGCAGGACTACAAGAATGGTGCTCGCGTTGTGTCTGCTTACTGCGTGTCCTCACCGTCTTACTGATAAAAATGACTGCGTTTTTGTATCAGCGTCGGTGCGCGACTACAACGTCGCCAAGAGCAACTTTGACGCGCTGCAGGAGACCGTGGGCGACAAGATGACCATCACCGAGGAAGAGTTTGACGAGATCTTCTCGCTCATCTGCCAGGACCCGACCGAACACTTCAAGCTCTTTGACTCGTGGGATCTCGGCAAGGTGAGACCCTCCACGTCCCACCAAATAGAAGTTTTGTTATTCACCGTGTGCTGCCAGGTCGATGTGATGGAGGTGTTTGCCGTCGTGATCGTGTACGCCAAGTGCTCGATGGACGAGAAGATCCCGCTGCTCTTCAATCTGTACGCGTCTCTCTTCTCACGTCCCTACCATTGCATCACCAGACTCATTTTATCCTAACTGCAGCTTCGATTTCGACCACTCGAAGGAAATCTCGCAGACCGAGCTCGTGCTTCTGATGCTGTGTACGACCCGTGGACTGTGCAAGGTCGTGGGTCTCGACCGGCCGGACCCCGTACAACTCGAAGAGCTTGCTCAGGCAGCTTTCACCTCTATCGACCGTGACCACAACGGCCAGATCTCGCTAGCGGAATTCACGCAGTGGGCGATACACGAGCCCAGCCTCATGGTGTACCTCAAGCTCTTTGCCTTAGCGCGACTGATCTACGACAACCAAATCCAGTACGACGAGTTCATGCGGACGCTGAGCAACAGCTTCTTGAAGGCAGGAACGCCCGTGATCGACACGCGTGGCCGCAAGCAGCTCGCGTGTGATGCGGAGACGTGTTCGCAACTCATCCACACACAGTTTCCCGCGACGACGCCGAGTGAAAGTGCGTACTTGGTCATGACGATGCAGCATTACCAGACGGATATGTCTGGAAGCAACGCGGAGACGACGACGGTCTTCATCACCATGGACGTGTTCTGCCTCGTGTTGGGCTCGTACGTGGCGTTCGTCGTGGCAGACGAAGACGCGCAGCACGTCGTGGATCTGAAAGAACTCAAGGTGCTGCTGTGGCTCATGCGGGGCAAAGAGCCGTCGTCCATGCAAGTCGCGAGCGTCATGAAGTCGCTGGATCGAGACGAGAACGGCGTGCTCAGTGCCCTGGAGTGGGTCTCGTACGCACTAGCCAGCGACGTGAGCAGTGGCGGCCAGTTCAGCCTCGCTACGAAGATCCAGTTGCTTTTTATCACCGCTGACCGCAACGGCGACGCGCTGCTGAGCATCCAGGAACTGATCGACGGACTCAAGCCGCTGCTGCTCGAGAACCTTCTTCGTCTCATGGACCGCAAGGCAAGTTCGAGCTTGCAGAAGGAACTCGAGCTCGCTGAAGGTAATTCCGAGCCAAGCAGCAAAGAGGAGGATCCACTGGAGACACCCACTGCCGCGCGTCGCCACTCCAAGGGCGATACAGTGCTTGCGTTGATCACGGCTCTCGCGAATGAGCTCATGACAGAGATGGACAAGAACCAAAGCCACCGCATCGAGTGGTTCGAGTTCCGCCAGCATCTCGACTTCCTCCACGAGCGCGTGCACAACACCAAGGACTACATCCACACGTACCTCTTCGGCGAGCCGGCCAAGCCTGAGGACACTGCTGCCTTTGCTTCACAATAGTAGGAATGCTGAGCTGGACTCATGAAAACGAGATGGCAAAGTGTGGGGTAAATATACAGAAATATGTATGCAATTGTTTCCTACGAAACGAGCTGCCGCGATGGACACCACGCCACCCGTGAAACGCCGTTGTTCGGTGGATGGGTCGCGTGTATCCCCACGGCTGCTCGCCTTCTCTTGATACCTTCCTCTCTCGTCTGTTGTCTTCGATCTCGCCTCTTTCTCCTCATGCAGGGACCTGTCCGTCAGTCCCCCTCTTTTGTCAAGCCACACACATAGTGCTTAGGCCCAGATCTTAAGTAATGTGTCCCAACTGCCTGTGCACAGCGCCTGTCCGGCCGGGTTCACGCCGAGGCACGACACGCGGTTCTCGTGGCCGGCGAGCTGGTAGATGTGCTGGCCCGTGGAGCTGAGCACGTCCCAGCAGTAGCAGTTGTAGTCGTCGTAGCCGGCAAACAAGAAGCGACCGCTCTTGGAGAACGACACACTCGTGATGCCGCACAGGATCTTGTCGTTGCTGAAGTTGTTGAGCTCTCCGTAGGCGCGCAGATCAAACAGGCGGCAGCTCGAGTCATCCGAGCCCGTACCCAACGCGTGGCCGCTTGGGAAAAAGTCCACCGAGTTGATGTCACTCTCGTGGCCGTGGAACGTGTGCGTGGTCTTGCTCGTGCGGATGTCCCAGACCTTGGCCGTCGAGTCGCAACTGCCGCTGATGAACATGTTGGGGTTGTGCGGGTTGATGCTCACCGACATGACGTCGCCCGAGTGTTCGCGGAACGTCGTCTTGACTTCGCCGCTCTCGACGTCCCACAGGATGCAGTTCGAGTCACCGGACGACGTCACGATCTGTGACTCGTCGATGAAGCGGCAGCACGACAAGTAGCCGTCGTGGGCCGCGAGTTCCTTCGTGGCGCGCATGACCTGGGCCTGCGACAAATGGAAGATCGAGCACAAGTTGTCGAGCCCGCCGCACGCGACCATGTTGCGCTGCTTCTGCTCAAACGCACAGGTCATGACCCACGACGAGCGCAGTGGGATGGCCTGGATCTTGTTCGTGGTCTGCGCGTTCCACACGATCAGCTTGCCGTCCTGCGAGGCCGACACGAGCGACGACGAGTCGCCGCCCCACTGCATGGCGTAGATCTTGCCGAAGTGGCCCTTGAGCAGACGGCGGCACTTGGGCGCGGCCGGGATGGGCTTGGCGCCCGCCGACGCGCCGGCGCTCTTGAAGCCGCCATCGGCCTTGGCCTCGCGGGTCTTTTCGATCTTTTCCTTGAGCGCCTCGCACTTTTTCTTGAGCTCGGCGGCGTCCGCCATGGTAGCTAGCAATCAGGAGGTGGGAAGGAAGCACACGGAGAGGAAGGGCAGATCACGCGCTATCTGTACGTGGCGCGAGCGGCGTGTGAGGCGTCGTAGTGAGCGAGAACGGCGTCCGAGAAGCCGGTCGTGTCGTGGGTCCTGAGGCGTCGATAGATGCGATCGCGTCTCTTCGAGGGGTCTTTTCTTGGAGCCGCTCGAGACTTGCGGGTTTTGTTGGAGGTTTTGGGTTTTTCACGTCCCAGGATAAAGTTGGCGTTGGCAGTCGTTGGCGCTGCGGTTGTTGGGAAAGTTGGTGTTGGCGTTCTGTTGGCGTTGTGTTTGTTGGTTGTTGGTTTTGTTCCTGCGCGGGCCCGTTGGTGGTTACTCTTTGGTGTGCCGCACATCGAGCCGACCTTTCGATATTTTATCTTTCTTCCGTCGTTCTTGAAGCAAGTTGCTCGGAATCAATTGGATGTACTGAGATAGTAATGTAATAGATCTAGTTAGCGATATCCATAAGTTCGGTTTTCACTTTGACCAGCAATTCTGAACTGTGCTCACGTTGATTCAAGTCAAAACGCATGAGCTGCACAGAGCGCAAAGAAGTCTCTTAGTGTAGCAAACAATCAAGCAAATGAGCACGCGAGCATTGGATATGGTCAAAGAATATAAGGCATTGTATTGTACATATTGATGTGGTCTCTACCGACAACAATCGATCAGTTGGCGCCTCAGGACGCGTGTGATTGTTCGACGCCTTCGATCGGCATCGCACACACATCGGGCTGGTCTCGTAGTGGGTGTTGGAATAAATATCTTGGGTAAACGGCACAAATGACGGACAGTCGGGCTTAGTTGCTGCGCACCCATGGCCAGCCGAGCGCCTTCATCGCCCATGGGAAAGCAGCCACAGTCTCCTTGGAGAAGTCCTCATCTTCAGCGATCAGCGAAAGCTTGGCTGGCGTTGGAAGCTCGTCCTGGACATTCTCCATGACTGGCTCGTCGTCCATGAGGAAGTCGTCGTCCATTTCGTTGACGTACTCGTCCTCAAGGGCTTCGTCGTCGCCCTCAAAGTCCTCGAACGAGAACCACGACGTAAGCGTGGCCGACACGCCCTCGAGCGCAGCCTGGGAAAGCGCACTGGCGCTACGGCCGCGAGGCGAGACTTCAGGCGACATTGGCAGAATCGACTCTGGTAGGTTGTACTCGTCCTCGTCCATTTGCTCGTCGGTCACGTGGAACGTGAGCAGGCTCTCGGTCATGTCGGCGCAGACGGCATCAGCGACCACGATGGAAGCAGCCGTGGCTTCTGGCAGGAAGAAGGACGTGAGCGCGTTGAGCGTGTCGACCACGCCGACAGCGACGTTGTCGTCCACGTTGTCGTCCAAGTCGATCGTCGTGAGGCTCTGGGACGCCGGCATGGAGGCGCTGGAGCGGCGGCGCATGAACGCAGGCACAGGGGAGGAGGTGGTGGATGTGACGGTGGCCATTGTTGCTGTGAAGGGGCAAGTTGAGTTGTGTGGACTGGCCTTCGGTCTGCAGTGGCTGCTGAGCGTAGAGACCCAATCGCTTTTCAGTCTCGGTGCTGCACTCGCTTCAATCCGGAGTTTGGCGAAGACGACCGGATTGTTGCCACCAAGTGACTATCCGAGCATCCGGCTGCATTCCTGGAGCCACGTAATGCGACCCCACGCCAGCTGTGTCGTTCGATATTTTTCCCCATCAAAACCAAGATGTTTGACTTCAACATCACGACAGCGGGTGAGAAAGAAGCGGAAATCTCGGAAAACTGGCGTTCTGGACCCCAGAATTGATCAGGATGTGGCCAGATGCTGGCCAGCGACAGGGCACTCCAACAATTCGCGATTGTCAGCTGGCGCGCGAAACCGAGCAACATCCGGTTTCCACAAAACAAAGGTGAGTTCGTGTTTGTGTCCACCACATCACTCTAGGAATTGTGTAGCACGCGTACCGTCCACTTCAACATCATCCAACATTGGCGCCGGTTGAAGATCGCCTCTACACAAGTTGGGGCGGAAAAGTTGACGACGCGACGACAACGGCAACATGTCGTCCCAAGAAGGAAGCGAGGCAACGTCGAATGACTCGGAGGAGTATGGAGAGGTCGCGCGCGCGGGCTTCACGCGCATGTACGTGCTGCTGCACTCGGCGCTGTCTCCATTGGACCAACACCTGGACTACCGCAGCGAGCGCGTGAAGAACGACGAGGAAGACGGAGGAGATGCGAAGGAAACGCGTGGAGAAGATGGAAGACGCAGGAAATATGAAGATCTGGAGGCAGCGTATGACGATGAGGATGCAGGCGGAGGCGTGGAGCGCTTCCAGTTGATGTATGCAAATGGGCGGTACTACTTCCACGGCACGATCCCGCTGCCTGACGGACTCCTAGGCGACGAGAAAGAGGAAGAAGAGATGCCACGAGAGGAAGAAGAGGAGGATGATGGAAGCGGAAGCGACGAGTCGCCGCGCATAAAGGAGAGCAGGCGTCGTCCTCATCGTCGTCGCCACGGTCGACGAGGGGATCCAGCCGCGAGTATTGACGTGGAGGACCTTCCGTTGCTGCTGCCGCATTTCCAAGAGCATCAAGATGAGCTGACTGTGATCGAAGACGTGATGCACTTTCGCCAGGAGCTTCGCGACGTCGTGTACCAAATGGAGGAAGTGGGCGAGTTCATGGTCGAGGAGCTGAGCAAGGACAAGGTCATCCAGCGGATCGACGAAGGCTCGAGGGAGTTCCACTGGATGGTGTCGCCGCAGAACCCGACGTTCTTTGAGCTGCAGACGTATCGCCGCACGAGCGAGGCGTTCGTGGACGCCGGTGTGGTCCTCGTCGTCATGAAAATGGTCGTGCGCGGGGTGCTGCTCGACGTGATCTACCACAAAGACTCGTACTTCATCACTTTAAGGGAGAACGCCGAGGAACTCGCGCTGGAAGACATGTTCATACCCAACCGTACGTGCATAGTGACTCCGGTTGTGTGTACGTCTATCCATATCTGACGTCTGTGCCGTTGTGTCTGTCTGTAGTATCGTGTGTTGGGCCGTGCTACATCGTTCGCCGCTACAGGTAGGTGAATATTCGCCTGCTTTGTGTTCGGGTCATGCTGCCTCCCATACTAACCCCACTGAATGATGGACGTAGTGATGCGGATCTGAAGCAGCTTTTGCTGTGGTGTGCGTTTCCTTCGAGCTCGTCGATCAGCGTGGAGGGGAAGAGTGCCAGCAGCCACCCGAGTGCCGAGCTGTCGCTTCATATCCCAGCGCAGACGCCGTCAAACGTGCTGAAAGTGGCGCCAATGCGCTCAAAAGCGAGTCCAGCGGCGATCTTGGACGCCAATGATACGCAGTTGTACTGCGTGCTGCCTTCGTCTCGTAGACGCCACGCACGCAAGTACCAGAAGGCGACTGCCACGCGAAAGCCGAGGCGAGACGCGAACGTGGAGGAGGACGTCGACGATTCGGAGCAAGAAGTCAACGTCGTGTTCCAGTTCAACCAGTATTTGTACAACGGCAAAGCCACGGTCGTACCGTCCGAGATGAACGACTTGAACAAGCTGAGCCAAGTTGTGTTGCCCGACCTGAAGGCACAAGCGCTCACGTCGCTGTCGTTTTTCGGGTCGTTGGGTGACGAGGCGGACCCGACTGAGCTGCCGACATCCATTCTGTGGACGATGCACGTGAAGAAGCGGTTCGAGCAAGTTGCGGTGACGCTGATGGATCTGCTCACTCAATCTCAGGTCTGGGTCGAGAAGTTCCTTTCCGAGATCGATTCAGTCTCAAAAGAAAGTGCCCAGTCGGACGACGGCGTGGATTGGCTCGGCTCGCATCTCCGCGGGTGGCTCGACAACGCCACAGGAACGGAGTACTTCTACGAGCTGGAGTTGACGGTGGTTCCACAGTTCTTGTGGGGAGAACGCCAGTGCGAAGAACTTGACGAGCTCACGTCCAGCGACGTCGACTTGATGCTGTGGAAAGGCGTTGTGAACCAAGTCATCGTGGTTGTCATCTACCGCCGTGGAAGCTTCTACATGATCCTCCGTGAGATCGAGGACGTCTCGAGCATGCATCAAGACGGACTGGAGTTCTTCGGGCTCTTGCCTGAATTGGCCGGCAAAGGCAGAGGGTATCTGATCCGTAACTTCCCAGGGCAGATCAAGGGCTCGTATCCTCAATGGCTCAGTGGAGCGAAGCTGCTTCTGTGGCAGACAGTTGCCAGTATCGCACGTGAAGATGTCGCTGTAGAAGAAGCGCAGGCCAAGTGGCAGCAGAGCCAGACCAAGAAAGACGACGATAAAGCCACAGCCGCGTGGTTCGAGGAGAAAGGCGATGAGAAGCTGACTGGATATGGCGATGACTCGGCTGTACGTCGAGCTGAGCGAGTCCAACGTGAAGCTCGTGATGACCACAAACACGATCAGGACGAGTCGTCTCATTCGTCACCGACTCGCCAGCGCGAGAAGGTAAGCAAACGCCACCATTTGGCGCCGATGAATGGTGTTCGCAATCCCCACGGCAACTCGGCCCCTGCACCATGGGACATTCGGTCAGGTCGTCCAGTGTAAGCAAGGGAGGTATACCACTTCGTAGTGAGCTAACACAATGCAACAGACCATGTAGCAGGCGAATCTCTGCGCATTTTTAATCGGCTACACTAGCTGCGACGGCGCTAACACTCGTGGAAGGTGTTCCTCCAACTCCAGACACAGTCGCAGCAGCACCATCACCACCACCAGTAGTGACCACCAAGCTCGCAGCCGTGAACTTCCCACTGGGCTTGACCAACAGCGTTGGCAGCGTCTGCAAGAACTGCTGCGCACTGATCATCATCGCGTCTTCGGTCAAGATCTGGTCCATGGACAGCCCCGTGGCGACGCTCAGGAGATGGTTGATCTCCTGCACGGGCTTGGCGGCATCGCAGCGTTGCAGACACTCCCGCAGCACTCGCACGGACACCATGCTTCTCACGGTCGCGTTGCCGCTGGCGTCTTCTCCGTGGCTCGATGCGTTCTCGTCACCAGCGCCATTCTCGGAGATCGTCTGCTGCACGTGTCGTTCGATATGTTGGCGGAAGCCCAGCAGATCATCAATGTACTGCGCACGCAGACATTCGACAAAGACCGATTTGGTCCGCGGTTTGCGAGCCGTCGTCTTCAACGCACCGCGATTGCTATGGCTGTGTGATTCATCCGTTTGATTCAGGAGAGAGCCGTAGTCCACGAAGGTTTGGCCACGTTGGTCCAGAAGCAGTGCACGGTGTAGTGCACTCAACTGAGCGTCCGACTTCCATGGGAACTGCCGACGGAGCGCGCGCACGACTTCAGCAATGGGCAGTCCGTTGTCGTGGCCATGGCGATGGGCTGTTGGCTCAGTCTTGAGCTCTCGGTGGAGAGCAAAGAGAGCGTCGTGGAGAGATACGAGCTCTTTGGCTTGGTCCGCTCGAGCTTCGTCGGGTAGTTGTCCTCGCAGCGTCAGCAGGAAGACTCGACAGTCACACGAAGCGTCTGCGAACTGTTCGAGTGACGCCAACACATTGTACGCGCACTCTATCTGGTCGTGCTTGCTACCAGGAAAGCAGCGTTGCAAGTACAGTGAGAACGCCGACGCCAAAGAGACGGTGGTCGATGAGGTCGCTTGGTGCAGTTGGCTGCGCTTGGCCTTGCCGTCCAGATCGTCCTTGTGGGCCCAGACTTTCGACAGCAGAAGCTCCACGCGGCGACGGTCAAAGTACAAATGACGCACGACGCCGTCGTATTGCAGGTACTCCGGGACGTCGCTGCCAGTGCCTTTGGTTTGGATAAAGTCGGTGGTGCTCAGCAGCACGTGGGCGTTCGTGAACGACGTGATCTCCTCTGGCTCCGTGAGGAACGTGCCGCCATTGGCTGCCTGCTGCTGCTGCGTGCGGTGGATGATCCGCTGTCGCTGCTCGTGAAACCGCGTGATCTGATCACTCAAAAGCCGCGTGGCGCCGTCGATTCCGAACGCCAAGTCGCCACTTGAAATCGCAGCAATGGACTCTTCTGTGCTCAGCGACGCTAGTGACGCTGAGCTCTGTCTCGTGCTGAGGGATGCAGCTGAGACCATCGATCCAGTCGCCGTGCTGAGGATCGAACCCGAGCGATTGGCCTTGCTGACAGCGATAGCTGATCCCGTGGACCCGCCATTGAGACTCTGCAACTGGATCATCTCTAGCAACTCACTCGGTCGGGTCGTCGTGGCTCCGTTAGTCTCCAGTACGCGGCTGAACAGCTTCATCAGTGCTTCCTGTTGAGGCGACACGTCGCCGTGCTTCTGCTCCAACGCGCCTGACGCCTGCAGCTTCCCGTGGAGCTCCTGGATGTCTTTCATGAGCAGCGTGATCGTCGCTTTGTCGGCCGCGATGTGGACGCCGCCGACTTTATCTTCCAGCTTGGCCACTGTCTGCTTTAGCTCGGCAATCTCATCACACGCACGATGGTACTTGAGCGTCATTTGCTGCAGCACGGCGCCTTCGTCTCGTGACCGGTCGTGGATGTGGCGAAGCGTCTCATCCTGGCGCTTGAGTCCACTCACGAGTGCGTGGTTGGACAGCTGCATCTCGTCGTGGCGTTGCTCCAGTTTCTTGAGATGGTCCGTCAGCTTGGTCTTTTCGTCGTTTAGATGCGCGTTCCGTGCGGCACACGCTGCCACTTGCGCCTGCGTCTGCTTGAGCGAGTGCTTGAGTGCCTTGAGTCGCAGTGTCGTCTCGAGCTGGTGCTTGCTGAGCTCTTGGAGACACTGAGCTTCAAGGGATTGCAGCTCGGAATGCAATTGAGGTACGAGCTGGCATTTCATCATCAGCGTCTCGACCGCAGCGTCGTATTCGGCTTTGATGCGCGCCAACAGCGGCGCGTAGACGCTAAACGCGTCGATCACACGGCTGAAAAGCTCACGGAAAATCTGTAGACGCGTCAGATTCAGCGGCTTCACTAAGCTGCTTCCGCCGTCGTAGTTCTCAGGGCCGCTCTGGCCGATTGCCGCCAGTTCTGAGACTAGAAACGCTTGGAGTTCTTGGAGTAAAACAGGCTTGGACTTGCTCTCCTCGAGCAGCTTGTGGTGGGCGTGGACCTTGCGCATGCGTGGTGACAACGGCGACGGCAAAGACGTAGTCGACTTGGTGGGCGACGCGTTCTGGCCATAACTAGCGCTCGTGAGCGGCCACGAGTCGAGCTGCGCGACTGGATAATCGAAATGCAACGGTGGCGGAGGCCGGAAAGCTCGCGGGGAAGCGGGGCTTGAATTTGACGGTGAAGGCAGAGGCGGAAGCACGGACAACGGCGAAGAAATTCCCAGCAGAGCGTCCACCGACTCATCTCGGAACCGCGGTTGTGTCTTGGAGCGAGGACTCAGTGCGAGCGGCGTGACTTGGTGGAACTGTCGACCGCTGGAGCTTTTGCTTGGACTGTGAGTCGGGATCGACGTCATTGCTTACAGAACTTTGTGTCGACAGAACGCGTTGGCGGGGTGTCCGCGTCGTTTCGCGGATCCCCAAAATTCCACATTCGAAGCAGGAGTTCTTCAATACACAAGACCTTGAAAATACATTTGAGCGACTGCTCGAAATTGGCTACAAACAGACAAATCAAACAACGTTGTGGGCATCCACACGTCTTCTGCTGAGCGTGAAGACTTGCGAGTCTTCCGATCAGTAGTCTTCATCCATGTCGGCATCACCGTCGCTATCCTCGGCGTCGAGTCCCATCAGCAAGTGAGTCTTCCCTCTCGCGGCCTTCGAAGCTCGTAGCTCCTTGCGACTGGGCTTCTTGTCGATGACGGGCTGCGTCTGTCTCTCCTTAACGGCCGCTGGCTTGGCCTGCGGCTTGTGCTTCTTCTTGTCCTTCTTCGCCTCCTTCATTTGCTTTTTCGCCCGGTACTCTGCGTAGCTTTGCCGGATTTCATCCAGTGATCCCTTGTTGCTCTGCACCCACAGCGCCTCACTCACGCCCTTGCTGTTCTGCTGGCTCATGACGACTCCAGCGTTCGCTGAACGGAGGGGCAGTTCTTGGCCGCAGTTGGGGAAGCGCTCGTACTTCTGCGACTCCACGTACTCGATACAGCCTTTCGGCCCGATGGTCGCAGCCAACGCCACCAAGTCGACGCAGTAGCCTCGGTACCACCAACCACGATGACGCTCGCGGTCGAGTTTGTAGAAGAAGCGAGGACCAAACTGCTCGTAGCACTTCTCGACGATCCGCTCGTACACAGTGGATGCCTGCCGCTGCCGCGCCTTGCGCTGGATCGCGACCTTGGCGTCGATCCCTTCGCTGTGGGGCACCCAAAACGAACGTTCCCACACTACGTGGCCGTGGTGGACCCAGAACTTACGCATCAGCTTCGCGATCTCTGGGTATTCGTCCTCGTCAAACGGCAGCGGCGGCGACGTGTCGTTGTAGATCTTGCGCCACGGCCGCAAAGCTTCGATCTTGCCGACCTCTTTAATGAGAAACATCTTGTAGTCCTTCGCTAAAGAGTTCGAACGGCCCGGACCCATGGAGTTAAACAACACGGCTTGCTCGAGCGTGAACGTGTCGGCAGTGGCAGTCGTCTGCGTGGACGCCGTGGCCAACGCCTTTTGCACCGACTGGATCTTACGACTTGCCTTGTCTTTCTTCTTCTCGCGGTGCGTGGGCGTCACCGGGTCGTGACGCAGCAACACTGGCCGCATCTCCAATGGCTCCTCGCTCTGGAAGGCGATGCCGTCACTCGACGTGTGAGGCTGCACAGCCGCAGGAAGCAGCGACGGTAAAATGCTCACAAACCCAGCGCCTTCTTCGACAAACGTACACAGCGCGTCGTCCTTTCCTTGGCAGTACTCCACGAAGAAGTTCATGAGCAGCGACAGCCGTGCCGTGCGCAGCCTCGTCACCAGATACGCGAACATGGACGAGCTGCGTCCAGAGTCCACGACTTTCTGCTTGCGCTTCTGCAGCATTTGCTGGGCCTCCGCGAAGCCGCTAGCGTCGTCCGTCAGCAGGGGACCCACAGCGATCTGCGTGGATCCCTGTGCAACCATTTGCAGGAGACTGGTCTCGCAATGGCAACAGTACTCGGCCGCGAGCCGCCGCAGAAGCCACAGGTTCAAAGAGAACACACGCCCTTCCAGGAACCGCGAGAACTCATCCAGCAGCGCGTAGTCGGCAGCCGCGCTCGCTGCATCAACCGCGCGGCCAGTGGCGGTGAAGCCGTCGCTCGTGGTGATCGTGGCTCGCATTATTGAAGCCGTTGTCACGGATTCATTCGCCCAACCGTGTCATGTCAGTCTCACCTTGTTCTGGTATTCACGAGTATATCACCTTTTTCTGATACATGTTCATCTGTATCACCTTGTTTTGAAATATATAGTTGGGGTGGCCCACACCATTCTGGCTTTTCTATGGGTCGATTCTATATTTTGGCGGGTCAAGGGTTTCTCGAAATTCGAAGAAAAAGAAACCGCCGCTGCTCCTGATCAATCCTCTCGATCTCCTGCAGTATTCACGAGATCTTTTGGCTTGGAAGTCTACGTAGTAGGCAACGACCAACACAACCAACCAACGCGTTTAAATCAGCGTCACGCATGCGTGCACCCGATCATTGAACCGCGCGACTCCTCTCGCTGGCGTGCGCAGCCACTCTCATGAGCAGGAGGAGGAGGTGCGGGTGCAAACGCCAACGAATGGCTGCCAGCCATCGACCACACGAGCTGCCATTACAGTACTGTACTGTCCAAAAGTAATACTGTAGTGGCAGTGTCAGCCCTCGCATTGTCGAGCCCTCCCCGCCGATCTAACAGGCGACTAGCTTTCGGACATTCGGCGGTGATGGAATATGTCTGCGACACCTGACTTGGTGGGTGCCATGCTTGACTGGTTCGGGCGAGAGGCGTGGGAAACAGAGAGACTGCTAGAGAGATCCGCCAGCATCAGGAGCGCTGACCTGCCGCAGCCACTATTAACTGTGTGAGGTGAGTGTGTCATGCTCGCTGGTGACGCAGTGCACTGGTGATGGCGCATCCGTCGGACGCTGAACGATCGCAGAACGCCGCTAGGATTTTCGAAACGCCGATGATTGGCTGGGTCTTCGTGCGTGCGTGGGTTTGGATCCACAGTGCGAGTGGCGTGCGTGGCGAGGGCTGTCAAAATGGAACAACACGAGCCGCCCGCCGGTCCCTCTCTGTCAGTGGGACTGTAGGTACCGAACCGTCCTGACGCAACTCGGAAAATGATCTCACTCATCAAACAGTCGTGGATGTCGTCCGAAGGTCGCACCAACTGCCCAATGTGACGCGAAGGTCGCACCAAAGCCTGGCTCGTCACACTCAGCTACCATCACTCCCATTACTCCTCAACTCGAAGAGCTCCGTTATCTGGGGGGTTTGCGAATGTCTCTGTGGGTTTGGCGCCAGCGACAGTGCGCGCGCATGCAAAGCAAACAGGACGAGGGGATGCGGCCGCACGAGGGGATGCGGCCGACTTACGAGCTTTGCGTCGCACGTCAGACGCCCAAGTCGCGCACGCACGCCGCTTCCCCCAATCCCCAAACCCAACGCCCGAGACGCGGCACCACACGTCACAGATCCGCCTCAATGCTGGGTTTTCTACTGATGCTGTCCATAATGGAGGCAGTTGTATAATATGAATCCAGTGTGGCATGAAGATGGGGCGTCGTCTTGTCTGGTTCTGCATCGGGATCCACCGGCGCGACGTATGTAAATCGTGGGACGACTGATCCTGATCCCCAAGGTGCGACTGGCGAGCGACTCTCGAGTAGTGGGCGAGTCTCCTGTGACTCGCACGCGACCCGGCGATGCCCTCGACGCCACGACAGCTCTCATTTCCTTTCTTTCTTTTGCGCAGACCAAGCAAGCCCCTCTCTCTCTCTTGCCATTTACGCCATCTAATCCGCGATGTCTCTGCCTCGTCTCGCGCTGTTATTAAGCGTCGTCTTGCTTTCGCTCGCGGTGTTTCTCGTGTCGGGCGCCGACCACGTCTCCGGCTGGTTCGCGGGCGAAGGCACGCAGTACACGCTGTCGCATCCGACGAACGGCAGCTGCAACTTCATGGCGTTTCCCAGCGCCGCCACGACCAAGTACGCGGCGCTGAACGCACCCCAGTTCAAGAGCACGGCCAACTGCGGTCGCTGCGCCGAGGTCTCGTGCGTCGACGCCAAGTGCCAAGGCGCCGCGCAGCGAACGGAGACCGTGTACATTGTGGACCAGTGTCCCGAGTGTGTGCGTGGGGACCTGGATCTCTCGCCCGACGTCTTCCAGAGCATCACGGGCCACCAAAACGACCGCGTCCAGATCCAGTGGAAGTTTGTCGATTGCCCCGTGCAAGGACCGCTTCAGTTCTGTCTCAAGACCGGCAGCAACCCGTTCTGGACGGCCATCCAGCCCACCAACTTCCTCGTTGGTATCCAGAGTATGGAGGTGAATGGCCAGCCCACGAGCATGGTCGACTCTGCGTTCTACTTCCTTCGTGACGGCAAGAGCGCCACGCAGACGGACCTCTCTTCTCTGCAGCTCAAGATCACGAGCGTCAACGGAGAGGTCATTGAGGAGACCGTCTCGCTGGCCAACGGCGGCTGCGTGGACAGCAAGTTCCAGTTCACCAAGGGCCGCGCACCAGACTCAGCGGCTGACTTTGTGGACGACGCGACGCCTCGTCCGACAACGGCAGCTCCAGTTCCGACGCCGCTGACGTCTAGTCCAAGCACTGAGGCCCCTACGACGGCTCCCGTCAAAGAACTGAGCACGGAAGGCTCGGGCTCTGCATCGTCTCGTCTTCGGGGCTCTGTCAAAACGCCAACTGGCGAGAATGAAGACGCCGTGATGGACACAACGACGTCCGCAACGCCGACCGCAGCGGCCAACGCGGCGCCGGTCGTGCGTCAGGTCACGACCCGTGCCGACGACGTCCGCCACGCCACGAGCCCTGCGCTGCTGGTCCTTCTCGTGCTGGCCTGCACGTGCATCGTCGTGTTGGTCGTGTTGGCGGTCGTGGTCAAGCACAAGCGCCGCCTCAAGCGCGAGTCCGAGGCCAAGCACGACGTGGACCACGTCTCGCAGTTGCCGCCGCTCATCGTCAAGCAGAACTCGTACGAGGAGCTCACGACGCCGTCGCGCCGCGCGGACATTGCGGTCTTATGAAGCCAGAAGTTCTGGCAGCCAGCGTACGCCACCATAAGAGAGGAGTTGAGTAGTAACTAGTGATAGGAAGCCCGATAGTTTATTAGATCAGTGGACAAGATAGTGTAGTGTGGATAGCAAGTTTAGTTGAAAGCAGGAGGGGGCACGGACCCCGTAGTACTAGTAAATAGCCCAGAGCAGACAGACCAACAAGAAGAATAGGAGAAGGACAGCAAGAGTGTCATTAGGACAGACAGACAGTGTAAGGTAGAACTTAGTAGCAACAATGAGAGCAGCAGTAGTAAGACGCCTATCAAAAGATATTGGAGACCCTGTGGGGACATCAGGCGGAACAAAGGGGAAGTCAGGCAACTGCAGTTCAACTGAACTGATCCATCGAAAGACGACTGGGGAAATAGCGTTTAGTTCAAGAAGTGTTTGGAAGCAGCCTGTACTGTACACAACCCCGTATGGGCTGACGACTGTACCAGACGGAGTTGAAGAGCTTCTGACCCCTAGAAAGAAAGTGTAGCCATGTGGGGATGCGAATGATGGTCACCATGTTGCCTTTCACTTGGCTTCAGTATGGTCAGTGTCATGAATGACGGTCTCATCTGCGTTTTGGTGCTCGTTCTGGCCACAAGTCTCGCAATCTGGCCTTCTCCCCTATTTGCTCCTCCCTCATTATTGGCTTCCTGGTTTCCCAGCTGATCCCCTGACCCATGGCGTGGTGGGGCCAGGGTTGAGCTCACCCGACGCCCGCCCATAGAGAGATGGAAGCCTCTGCGTCCACCGTAGAAGCTTTCGTGCTAGACTGAGCTCACGTCCGTGACGTGGACGTCGCTTGACTGTCCGCCCGCCTTCACGACTGTCCTTCACACTCCCAGATTCTCCTCCGATCCACCAAGCCTCCTACCTTCAAAACAACAGACAACCATGGCCACCATCGTCCCGGTCTCCCACTCGCAGCGCTGGCGCAGCCGCAGCCGCAACCAGAGTGCCGACGCCATTGAGCTACAGATCCACGTGCCTACGAACGCGTCGAACCAAAGCGACGACGAAGACGAAGGAGAAGCCGAGTTCGACAACGTACAGACGTCACCGTGGCTCGTCGTTCCGCAGGGCTTCGTGTCGCCAGCACAGATGCGGTCATCGCCCGTGTCTCCGGCGACGAACACGGCGCCAACGTGGCAGAAGGCCATGGATATGCGTCGCGCAAGCGGCTTCTAAACGAGCAGCGCTTCGCTCGTCGACTCTTCCGTTTTTATTTGCTTGTTGAATGTTCAGTAGCGTACGAACACGAAATATAAACTACTACGTATCATAGTACGGTACACGATTGTCGATTCCTTTGGCGTGATGTCGCATTGGCATCGCCCCTCACTGTGGAACTTCGTGACGCTGTCACAAACGTGAAGACGCAGGGCAGCGGGTGCACACCAGCAGTGATGATGTAGCCATTTCATTCATTCACTGATCGTTCGCTCGCACTAACATGACGTCGTAGTGTTGTGTCAGAAAGATCTCTCGTGGCAGCATGGCTGAACGACGACACAATGTGTACGCGGCTGCGGGTCAAGTGGCTACTGCTGACGTCGTTTGTGATCTCCTCCTCGGACGAAGTCATTGCGTACAGTAGGCTAATCACTTGGATCATGATATAATGCATCAGACCCACAGAACAGCTCGCTCCTACACTAAAGATGACGGCGTGCATCATCGCCGATCTAGTGATCGAAGCAATGTAAAAAATGTACAATGAGGACACAACGAAGTATTTCCCCCGCAATTACTGGGCCTTACGCGACTGGTTTTGGAGGGTGTTTGGCGCGCCAGTCTTGCACACGCGGGTGCTGGTCCACACCCTCACACACAGCCAGGAGGGTCTTGTAGGGATCCGCAATCGTCGGCGGCACGTGGGCCATACCCTGCACAAAGCGAACCACGCAGTCGATCGCAAGGTCCGCAATCGTCAGCGTGTCTCCGCCCATCGCGAACGGCGACGTCGTCAACGCCTTGGTCTTCCAGTACGTGAGACGCTTCTCCAGTCCTTCAAACGCAGTCGGGAAGACGCTCGTGGCCAGCTTCTCCCGCAGCAAACGCCGCTTCTCTGAGTCCCTCTCTAGCAGCGACGGCTCCAGAGCCATGAAGAGCTCATTCGTCTGGCCGAGCACTTCGTCGATCTTCAATGCTTGGCTCGGATCGTCCACTGGATACAATCCAGAGCGAGTACCAGCGTAACGCAGCAACGCGTACGACTGAGCGGCCACTTGGCCATCCACGTACAAGACGGGCATTTGTCCGTACGGGAACTCGTGCTTGCGTGCTGGGAATTCTTCAAACGACACGCGGTCGTCTTCGAACTCGATGCCGCCGATGTGGAACGCCAAGCGGATCTGCTCACCGCGACTCGGAAGATCAAAATACGTGAGCTTGAGCTTCTTGGGTTTTTTCGCCAACGCCAGCCACTCCTGCACCTTGGGATGAGCAGCCACCTTCTCGTAGACTGAGACCATCGTGGGGTACTTGTCGATCACGTCGACTGGGATATGCTCTAGCGTACCGGACATGAACATCACCACGTAATCCCACACCAGCACCTCATGGACGAAGAGCTGGTCCTTGGAGCTGCTCGCAAACAGCGGATACTTGCTGATCTCCTGCATTCTCTTGTCCATGCGCCCGAGCGCCTCAGGCAGTGGACCCAACAGCAGCTTCTCGCGCATTTGCTTCTTCTTCTCCAGGTCTTTCTCCATGAAACTCGCAGAGAAGTGGCGTTCGAAGAACTCGTCGTCCGCGTCCAGCACTTCGTCCACCAGCATCGCAGCGAACGCGTCGTTCACAGGGTACAGACCTCCCAGGCGAGCAGCGAAGCGCAGGATACCCAGCGACTCGGCCAGCGGCTCGCCGTCCACATACAGCACAGGGATTTTCCCATACGGCAGCGAGGGCTTCCGCTCTTGGAACTGCGCGTACGTGAGACGCTCGTCGATGAAGGGGACACCGCCCACGTGCAGCACGATGCGCACGGCCTCAGCGCGACCGGTGAAGTCGAAGTACGTGAGCTTGAGCGACGGAAACAACCCAGCCATTGTTGTTTGGAGGGGACTCACAAAATGGGGAGTGCCGTGAACGCCGTGCCGTGTCCAGTGTAACACTGTGTTCAGCTTGGTCTCAGTTATCAGACGTAAGTGCTCACACGTCGCATACGGCGATGATTGGCGGAGATATCGGAGACCAAAAGATCGTGTTGGCTTCACTATGAGTCTGTGTCAGTGCAACTGACTCATCCCTGGATGAGGCAATCGTTGCAGTCGCTGGTCAACTGCAAGAATCCTCATTCTCCAATCTTCTCTCCAGTTCCAAGGCCTTCAGAACCAAACTTACTTGCCTGTATTCTATTGCAATGATGACTCCGAAGCTCAAGCTCGTGTACTTTGACTTCGGCGGCCGCGTCGAAGCCACGCGTCTCGCGTTTTTCCTGGGCGGCTTCTCGTTCGAAGACAAGCGCGTCGCGTACGAAGGCTTCGCTGCGAATGGCAACCCGCAGCAGTATCCGTATGCGATGCTGCCGGTGCTTGAGGTCGACGACATGGTGCTGGCCGAGTCAATCGCTATGGCACGCTACGCTGGCCGCCTCGCAGGTCTCTACCCAGCCAACGACCCCATCGGTTGTCTGCTGATCGACGAGATCCTGGAGCTCGTAGAGATCTTCACGGAACGGAACTTGCGCTGGGAACGAGAGCCCGACGCTGAGCAGCAGAAGGTGCTCGAGCATGAGCTCACTACGTCGCTCATTCCGTCGTCGTTTTACGAGATCGACGCAAAACTCCAGGCCATGGCAAGTCACCCGACGTTTGCAAATGCCGACGAGTCGACGCTGTTTGTCCACGAATTGGTACTGCGAAGCTTCGTGGAGTACATCATCCGTCCGGACTGGGAAAGCTTCGTGCCGGACCAGAGCAAGATCCAACACTGGCGCAAGAGCGTCGCCAAGGTCGAGAACCACCCCAAGGTCAAGCTGTACTACGCGCTGGAAGCCGCACGCGTAGCTGTCGAAGCAAACCCGCTCACGCTGACGGATGCCGACTCGTCTAGCTCTCGTGGTGAGCCCATCCGCGTGGCCTTGCGGCTTGCGGGTCTCAAGTTTGTGGACAACCGAGTTGCTGGCGTCCACTCGCCAGTGCTGGTGACTGGAGACGGCCGACAGATCTCACAGTACTTCGCGATCTTGCGCTACGTCGGGACTCACAGTGGTTTGTACCCAGCGGGAGAGGACGGACTGCTGTCATTCAAGATCGACGAGCTGCTCGGGCAGCTGGAGGAGCTCCAGAACCTCTGGTACTACCCAGCGTACGCTGTGGACGACCCAGTCAAGCAAAGCGCACTGGAGACGCTGCTGCTCGCGACCAAGATGCCCTCGATCCTCACGAACTTGGATCGCCGCGTCGGTGAGTGGGCGGCTCCGTACGCCACCGGCAGCAGCCGCACCGTCGCAGACCTCGCCATCTACGGCACGCTGCAGCAGCTTCAGAGCGGCTTCTTCCTTGGCCCCATTCAGAAGCAGCCACTTGTGGTGCAGCTAGATGCGTACCCGAACCTGCTGAAGATCCAAGCGATCGTCAAGAGCCTTCCTGAAGCCAACGCGTAGGTGTAATACTTCGAGGAGTATACGTCTGATTTTTTTCATTGAGTCTTATGCGAGCGCGGCTCGCAGTGGCTTGGATTCGATGAATTGAAGCGCGAGTTGCAGGGCCTTCTCTGCACTTTTCTGAGCGCCTTCTGCGCTGCCTGTGCAGCCTTCGAACGCCGTGATAAACTGCAGCAACTTGCGTTGGAGCTGTTCAAATTGCGTGGCTTTCGAACACAGTGCGTCAGTAGTAGACTCAGAAGTCGTGCGTCGCAGTGCGAGACCCTCCAAGTGATTAAGCTGGTGGATCACGAGCTGCAGCGCAAGCGTCTGGAGCTCTGCAAACACGGGCAGAAACACGACGTTGTTGAGAAACGAGCGGCGCTGGTTCGTGCGTGCCGTGCCGTCTTGGATGAGCGTGGCCAGCGTCGTGATGCGGGCTTCAAACGACTCGAGTGCGCGTTCGATCGACGCCAAAATGTCCAGCATACACGCCGACACACTGAGTCCATCGGTGTCGCTGAGCGCGAGAAGGCAGCGTTCGTATTGAGATGGGTCACTGGCGGCGGCAGCAGTCGGAGCATGCGAGCTGTTGCAACTGGCATTGTGATGATGCAGTTGCTCGCTCGCTTGGGCTGCTTTGCCTCGCAATACGACCAACAACTCCGCGAAGTTCTTGGGTTTCTTGGTCGGCAAGTCGATCTTGCCATCACGAAGCAGATCCATGAAATCGACAACGCGCTCCGTCTTCTCAGTGATCTGGAGTACGACGAGTGCGTCTCTTTCTGTCGATTCTTGGTGCAGAAACTCGAGTTTCGTGAGACCGTCATCATCCTCGAGAACAGTGGTTCGTACGACGCTCCATTGTGTCGTCAGCGCCATAAACTGGACGAGTCGATCACCACACGCCTCTGCCTTGCGCTTGAGCTGGTGGTACGGATGGAAAGAGCTGCTCATTGCGTCTTCAAACGCGGAGAGGATCTCTGGTTTGTCCATCAGTTTAGGTCGCTTGGAGCTGTCGCGGTCGTGGTCTGCACTGTCTCGCTTGCGACTGTGTTGGCACAGGGAGAACCACGTGAGCAGCACGAGCCGCGTGATCATCGAGATGCCTGCGAGTCTCTTGGCTTTGCCTGTAGTCGACAGCGTCGACAGGTCGGCCTCGCCGTGGCAAAGCTTCGCTCTAACGTTTGGGCCAGCGGCCATCATGAACAAGTCCAGACACACAGCCAGCGCGGCTCTCGGCGTCGTCTTGTACAGTGCATTGAGCGTCGGCGTCTCACATCCCGCCACGTCTGAATGCAGCAGCACCTGGTGCTTGTCTCGTTGGCCAAAGCCGTCCAAAGTGGAGTAGTATTGGTCGATCTGCGCCACACAGAAGTCCTGCAGCTCCAGCCCGTGCTCGCGCGTGTTGGCCGCCACAAATTCCACACGCAGCGCGTGCTCCAGCACCGGCAGCAGCGCCATGAGGAAGTACAGCTCATCACCGTGGACTATCAGTCGATGTAGCGCACGCTGAACGAGCCCTTGTCTTCCAAGAGGGATGAACGAACTGGTCTCACATAACTGTATCAGCATGCTGAGGTCGTGGGTCTCCGATAACTGCTCGAGGAGTCGCGATGGCACCAGGAACCGCTCGTCGAACGCACGGAGCTGGAACAAAGGCTGTGGATCAGAGACGGAAGGCTTGGATATGGAGAACCGCGGAAGTTCGAGCAGCAACGCGACTGTGAGGCACGCGAAGCACCGTGGGAACTGGGCCGGGATCAGGAAGCCGTGCCACACGAGGTTGCGCAGGTTCAGTCCAGACGGCAGGAACAGAATGCGGAGAAGCTCCATGAGACCACGAGGCAGAACGCTTTCCAGCACCGATGAACGGAGAAGTTCGCGCAGGATCATGTTCTTCTTCTTGGCAGAGGGCGTCATCGTCGTCGACGTGGACGGCGGCTCTCCATGGGCTTCGTGGTCGTAAAACAAGTCGTACAGCGCCTTTTCCAGCACGGTGATGAGCACGACGAATGCTAGGTAGTAGTCTCCTTGGGTCTGATCGAGTTGCTGCAGCAGCGCTCGTAATACAGCGTGGTGTGCGATGGAATCGTCGGTGGGGAGCCGTCTGCCGACGAGATCTGGTCGGATTTTATCGTCAAACGCCGCGTCTGCGTGGAGAGCAAGCGCCCAGGCAACGTCGACGTGCTCAACACCGTCAGGCGCGTCTCTCGAGTGTTCGAGCGCCTTGTAGAAGCCGTCCCAGTCGAGCTTCATGCGTAGATCTGGTTCGGAGGCGACCTGGAAAGACGGGACTGTGGCGGCAATTGCTCGCTTTGTAGAGAGCGGCAGTCGCCAATACGAGAATAGCGCGTCATGCACCGCCCATGAGAGTGACGGCGCGTACGCCAGAGCATCACGGCTCGTCAGCCGCGCGCATACAGCGGAGCCAGAGTCGGCGCCGGCTTTGGTGATCATTGGTCTCCGATGTTCGAATAGTGACATGATGCCGTCGAGTGACATCCAGCCATCATGAAGGTCACTAAAGCGAGTAAATCAAAATGGCTACATTTATAGTGCCATATCTCAACTGGGAATGTCTTGGTGACGCGGTTTGTCGTGAGATGGCGGGAGAGAGAGCGGGAGTTGGACCGCCGATGCGATATGAACGAAAGGGGTCCATGGACCATGCCTTGATGTTGGTGTTGACGCAGCGTCTCTATTCTCTCCAGAAATCCCGACCAGATTGAGCCTCAAGCGTGGCTATGATAACGGAGACCAACTGCATGTGACCCAGAGATCCCAGTGTATCCAGGTCACCCTGCCTGTTATATCGGATGACGAATTAGTGTTTGAGCTTGATGAACAAAGGACCAGAAGCGACGCCTCCACCCAAATGGGCAGCCACATGGCCGGAACGGGCCGGTGGATGACTGGGCTTTGTCTTTAGTTTGGCTTGCGGCTGTTGACGCAGACAACCGGCGTTCTCTCCCGCTTGCAGACATGATCTCAGAAGCAACGGGCCACAAATCACCTGGCTTTAGTGACTATATGTCTTATATCTTGGGTTTCCAATCTCTTGTTCTTGTCCCAAATGTCGTTAAAGCGGGTGTTGTCCGGTATCTTGGGCTGTCCACACCAGTCCCAATCATCTCTCTGTATCAGTACATTAGTATTGATGTCACATGTATTCAGTTCATGATATATCTGAGCTACTATTTTAGCAGCATGTTGCCCCCTTCAATCTGATTTAAGACCTCTCTGTCCTTGAAGCGCCTGGCGAACCGTCACGAGAATCGTGGCGTCGGGGGAAACCTCGCACGTCAGTCCGTCCATGCTGCCACTGATCCAGAGAGACTGAAGCAAGCCGTGTATCAGCTGCGTCGCCCTGTCGCGAGCAGTGCAAACGGCAATCGTAGGGACGGACGGACGGACCTTGTGGGCTGGACGGGTCATCAATGTGTGAGTTCTCGTCGGGGCTCTGGGCTTTGATCCGACCATCAGTGGGGCCTTGAAGGCTGCACTCCTTCCCGCGGGGTTTGGCTCGGATGAGTGGCGGCCTTCGGTCTGACGACTTGCGGTCCACACGCCGCCTCACCCTCAGCGCCGCTCGTGTGCGTGGTGGTCGAGTGATGCGTCACGCACTCGCTCACTCGCACTGACCAACACCCTGTGCAACTGACAACTCGCTGCACTATCCAGGTCTGTCGTGTCGTACAGTACGTTGGGGTTTTTTGACACCGAAGTGGACGCACACTTTGTCTTTTGCCGAGTCCCCACCACCAAGCCACTCAGTCAGATAGACAGACACACGAAATGTCGGCGCCCAAGTTCAGCAACCCGTTCGCGCCGTTGAATCTGGCGCCCGAGGCCCAGGCGCAGCTCAGTGAGCTCGCGCAGGTCTTCGTGGAGGAGGCCATGACCAACTACGAGCAGTACCTGGTCAAGGACCAGCGCCAGCTCGACCCGGCGCGGTGGAAGTTCCTCAAGCAGCGCGAGGACGTGCGCGTGTACTGCGAGCGTAGCCAGCGCAGCCAGCGACGCCACTCCATGCAGCGCATGCAAACTCAGGGCTCTCTGCGTGACTCGCTGTCCTCTACGTCCGACAATGAAACCGACTTTGAGCAGCAGTCCTCGCAGCCCAGCAACCCGTCGGAACTGCCTGTCATGCTCACGGTCGGCACACTCGTTGGAAGCTTCTACGACACCATGTACGGCGTCGTGAACCCGACGCTGGATATGCTGCGGATCAAGACCTCGTACGTGGACGACAACGTCGTAAACGCCGCGATCCTCGCCAAGATCGAGGAACCATCACTCGAAGATCCCTTCCGCAGCCTCACAGTGCGGTGGGCGATCAAGGGCCAGCCGCTCCACATCCGCACGCTGATCAAGAACCGCGACATGGTCTACCTCGAGGCCACGGGGCTCGCACGGCTTCCATCCACAGGCGAACAGGTCGGCTACCAGCTTCTGCACTCGGTCAACTTCCCACAAACCCACGCGCTGCCGTACGCGCAGCGTGGCAACATCTCGATCTGTGCGTTGTACAAGCAGCACAGCGACAACACGGTCGACATCTACGCGCGTGGGTTTCTGGACCCGACAGGCCGCATCATGCGCGCGCTCGTGATCAAGTCGGCGACCGACGTGATGATCTCCGTGGGGCGCAACATCGTGTGCTCACAACTAAAGAAGCTCGCGTACGCGCTGCGTCGCCGCCACAGTCGCGGCTTGTTGATGCACGCGACGCAGTTGGATGAGCAGATGCAACTGCGTGATGCCAACAAGCACCACCACGGCCACGGCCATGCATCCAGTGCTAAGGCCTGTACGATCTGCTCCAAGGGCTTGTCGTCCATGGCGTCGCTGAGTTTCGGTAAGAAGTCCCACGGCGTCCAGTGTCGGCTGTGTTTACAGATCGTGTGCTCAGCATGTCGAGTCAAGAAGACGCTGAGCGGCGTGAACCCTCAAGACAGCTACCTGTACCAACAGACCGTCACGTTCTGTACGATGTGTGTGGCGGCCGTGACCAAGGCCAACGCCTTTGAGATCGCGTGTGACGAAGTCGCGCAGAAGGACGCGCCGCTGGGCTACGGCCGCTCCGTGACGTCATCCATCTCGTCCACGACTATGAGCGACTCGTTCGACGAGTACACCAACAACAACACCAGCATCAGCAGCAGTAGCCACACCCACAGCCAGCACCACAGTCAGCGACAGCAGCAGCCCGTGGCCAACAGCCGCACGTCCAGGAGCTACTCGAGCGACGGCGAGGCACCGCAGCAACACGGCATGCGGTACTAGGAGAAGGTGTAGGACAGTAATCATGGACAACACGACAACTGCACTGTCCGTGCGTTGGATCTTTATCCATTTTTAATGGCGCCATAATCATCGTGATTGTGCTTGTGACCCCACCGAGGTCTTGACGGAGGACGACGAGCCTTGGCTACAGTGTGACTGATTATCCAACTCGTGTACATTACGTGGCATCGTTACACTCGAGGAAACGACATTTGTGTGGGTAGCAACATCATTGGTCTCCGATAAAGTACGTAGGGATCCATAGGCTGGCCAGGTATCACTTGTTCACGCGTGCATCGCAGGAAGAGGGTGAGTGGCGTTCCAGTCCTGGACGCGAGGGTGCTTTGCGACGGCATCGCTGGCTTGGACCAGGTTCGTGTACGCGTCCACGATCGTCGTGGGCACGTGGGTCATGACGCCGGCTCGTAGGAACTGAACCGTGCTGTAGATCACAAGATCAGCGATGCTGAGCGAAGAGCCAACAGCAAACGGAGCGTCGTTCTTACTGGAGACCTTCCAGTGCGCGAGGCGCTTGTCGAGACTCAGCAGAGACGCCGGAATGGTCTCGCGAGCGTGCTTTTCCTGCATCTCACGCTCTTTCTGCGGATCTTTCTCCGCCATCGACGGCTCCAGTGCCGCGTACAGCTCGTTCGAGTGGCCGATCACCTCGTCGATCTTCAAGCCTTCGAGAGGAGAATCCACTGGGTACAGTCCAGCACGTGTACCAGCGTAGCGCAGCAATGCGAACGACTGAGCCGCCACTTGGCCGTCGACGTACAACACTGGCAACTGAGCGTACGGGAACTCTTTGCCTCGCGGCTTGAACTCCTCATAGGAGATGCGTTCGTCTTCGAACTTGATGCCGCCGATGTGGAACGCTAGGCGGATCTGTTCAGCACGTCCTGGCATGTCGAAGTACACGAGCTTGAGCTTCTTCGGCGCCTTGGTCATCGCCAGCCACTCCTGCACCTTGGGATGAGCAGCCACCTTCTCGTAGACGGAGACCATCGCGGCGTAATTGTCGATCAGATCCAGAGGAATGTGGTCGAGCAAACCCGACCTGAACATCACGACGTAGTCCCACACCAGCACCTCATGAACAAAGAGCTGGTCCTTGGAGCTGCTCGCAAACAGCGGATACTTGCAGATCTCCTGCATTCTCTTGTCCATGCGCTCTAGCGCCTCAGGCAGCGGGCCCGTCAGTAGCTCCTCACGCATTTGCTTCTTCTTCTCCAAGTCCTTCTCCATGAAACTCGCAGAGAAGTGGCGTTCGAAGAACTCGTCGTCCGCGTCCAGCACTTCGTCCACCAGCATCGCAGCGAACGCGTCGTTCACAGGGTACAGACCTCCCAGGCGAGCAGCGAAGCGCAGGATGCCCAGCGACTCAGCCAGCGGCTCGCCGTCCACGAAGAGCACAGGGATCTTCCCATACGGCAGCGTGGGTTTGCGTTGCTTGAACTGCTCTTGCGTGAGACGCTCGTCGATGAAAGGCACGCCGCCAACGTGGAGGGCAATTCGAATGGCCTCAGCGCGGCCTGGGAAGTCGAAGTAGGTGAGCTTGAGTGACGGGAACCTGCCGAACATGATACGGAAGATGTCGGATAATGAGTGAGGCAGCAGGTTTGAAAATGGATGGATCCGTTGGAGTGGACGGTGCCGTGGTGCAGGGATCACGTAGACGGGTTGGAAAGATCTCACAGTTGCAGGTGGGATTGCGTGTTTGCCAACTTCAATGTCTTCATCCTCTCCTCATTGGTTGAAAATGAAGCTGCATCCTTTTAGGCAAGAAATGCACTTCAAGTCCACGCTGTCATTCAGTGAAGGCCGCAAGCAACCACGCATTACGCCGTCAAGATCTTCCGTTAAGCAACAGCAACGATTGCGAGGTGGACAGTGGAACAGGAAGGTTTGCGGGTTGGTCAACTTCATTCTGTCTCCAGAGGATTGACAGTCTGCCACGTTGGATTCAGGCCCTTCACACGATTTCACCCGTCCCAGATTCAGTGATCTCGCTCATGCATTCCACAATCCTCCGCGTCTCAGTCAAGCCAACCCGACCATCTCACCTCTTCGACCACCATGTCTTTCCCCAAGCTCAAGCTGTCGTACTTTGACATCGCCGGCGGCGCGGAAGCCGCACGCCTCGCCTTCTTCATCGGCAATATCCCCTTTGAAGATGACCGCTTCCCTCGCGAAGACATGGCCAATCGCAAGGACTCGCTCCCGTACGGCGTTGTGCCTGTGCTCGAAGTCGACGGCGAGGTGTTGGCCGAGTCCAGTGCCATCGCTCGTTACGCTGGC
>JAADWY010000406.1:0-29038 GCA_023336355.1 Pythium dissotocum
CAACTTGGGTCCTCGCATTGCGAACCGCAACTTCGACCCTGGTTTCTTCGTGGAGCACTTTCTGAAGGACATGGGCATCGCGCTGAAGGAGGCCGAGCAGATGAACCTGTCGCTGCCTGGCTTGGCGCTGGCGAACCAGCTCTACGTTGCCGCGAAGGCCCAGGGCCACGGCCGCATGGGCACGCACTCACTCATGCTCGCGCTTGAGCACTTGAACGGTGAGTGAGCTCCTCGTGTGGTTTGGCACAAGTGTTTTTCCTAGTCGTGTTGATGATTTCATGCCTGCAGGAATCACCCCTGAGAAGAAGTAAGGGTCCATCAAAACATATCGAGCGCTTCACACACCCTAGGTGTACGTGTGTAGCTAGCTGTAGGCTACGTAGCTCCTGAATTCATTTTGAAGTTGTGATTTGTGACATGCGATTTGAGCCTTGCTGTACTTGTTCTGGAGAAATTGTGTGTCACAAATTGCAGTCATTTGATTTGCTAAAATGCGAAAGTGGGTGGAATGCCCCCAATACAAGACCCTCGACGACTGCTTCTGCGACCGAGAACATCGAAGGAAGAAGAGATCGAAGCCGACTAACAGCAATGGATCTGCCCGAGGAAGAGCTCAAGCAACCGCTAGTGACGCCGATCGACACGCGCGGGGGCGCCGGTGGCGCAGGCTTCGATCCCTCTCGCTCGTCGAAGCAGGCGGCCAAGGGCCCTTCGCCCAAGCGCGCTGGGTTGAAGCCCGTCGAGCCTCAACGCATTGGAGGTGGCGGTCCGACCGGAAACCACTACGTCGCGATGCGGACGAATGGCGCCGACAACGGCGATGAAGAGGAAAAGGGATCGTCTGAAGAGAAGCGCCAACTGCCGTACTCGGCGCCGAATGTACACCCGTACGCGGTGCCGCAGTACGAGCCGAACGCATACGGCGGCCGTGGCAACGGATGGGGCACCAGCCGCCAGGAGGGCGCGTTTGACCAGTCGCGGATACCGACGATCGACATCGTCTTCAGCGGCATGTACACGCTCGCTGCGGCGCTCACGATCCTCCAGGGCTTTGGCATGCTCATCCGCTTCTCGCTTCCAGACAGTACGTACAGTACAGCTCTTTTAAAAGTGCCTTCTGATGGAGTTTTACTGACTCCCTACTCTTTGTGTTTAGTGCTGCTCGGATTGTACACCATGGCCTTCGGTACGGTCTCACTTTTGTCGTAATGGCGGTTGCTGTTGGCTCAATACGCATACTCTCGTTGTTTGTGAATGCTCGTAGGCTTTGGCGTGATCATGTTCGACCTCAAGTCGGTCGTCAACGGCATGAGTGTGGAGCAGTACTTCCCGTTCCTGGGCAACTACATCGGCCGTGCGCTCACCGTCGCGTTCTTCGCGGCGCTGTGTGGTCAGACCTACGCGTACTCTGGCTGGACGTGGTGGGTCGTGTGGTACAACCTGCTCGTGGCAACGCTCCAGGGCTTCGTGTACTTCACCACCAAGACTGTGACTCCCGTGGAACACTCGCACATGGACGATCTCCCAGACCTCTAGCCGTGCATCCATCCTCCGTACTACATGTAGCACGTAGCTAGCTGTCCATGGGCTAGGCTAGATCCCATGGCGTCGGCCGCTGTCTGTATGAATGCATCTGTGCTTCAACTTGGGTTTTGTCCTAATTTTATGTGCACCACACCATCTACATATTCTCATACTCCCTTCTACGACCGATTGCGCTTTTGGAGAAAACCGGTTTTAGTAGAGATCGAGCAAGCATGCGATGCGCGAGTCAGTCCCGCCCCGTCAACCGAAGAGCTCCGCTTTTCCCGTTTGACTTGGTGTTTGTATGCTACCAACCGCCCAGTCCATCAGGCAGCCGCATTGCCAAATGGCTCCAGCCGCATCGTCCGACACGAAGGCCGCAGCGGCATCCACAATGGCGCCTGCGACACGTGGCGGTGGCTACGCTGATGCCAATGGGCATTCGCATTCGCGCAGTCGCTTCGACTCATACAGCGACGACGGAGCCGACGGCTTCGACAGCTACGACGCATCCATCAACGCGTCCACCGACACGCGGTCACGCCGCTCTTCGTCCGTGGAGTCGGCGCTGTCGCTCGTAGGAGACGACCTCGCGCGCACATCAGGCATGTCGTCCACAGGCGGATGCTGCCGCGGGTACAGCACGCGGCTGCTCTTCCTCATGGGCTGCGCCATGATCGAGTACGTCGCCCACACGGTCGTGCTCGTGCTCGGGCCCATGATCGCGTTGCATTTCTACCCGGCGACCTCGTACCCGCGCTTAGGCTTCTACACGGCCATTCTCACGGGCTCTGGGTACCTGGGCAGCATGCTCAGCTGCAAGATGTGGATCAATATTGCGCGCTCGCTTAAGAGCGCCAAGGGCGTGATCCTCTGGGGGCTCGCGATTCTCGGCACGGGCTTCTTCAGTCTGCTGCTGTGCCAAAGTCTGATCTCCATGGCGATCGTGCGCTTCGCCATGGGGCTTTTCAGCGGTGTCACGCCCGTCGCGCTCATCGAAATCGACAATATCTGCGGGTACGGTTTGCATTGTGGCCTTTGGCAGCAGTCGAATGAAGCGGTGTTTGACTGACTAATATAATGGGGTTTTCTGTAGCAACCGCCAGACGCGACTGGCCGTCGCCACCAAGTACATGGGCATTCTGGTCGGCGCCGGTGTGTCGGTGCTGCTTGTGGGTCTGGGCGACAAGCTGTTTACTATCACGGCCACGGAGCACGACGACTCGGCGCTGTACTTCTACCCGTTCTGCTTCGTGTCGATTCTCTCGTGGATCGCAGTCGTCATCACGCTCATCGGTCTGCGCATGTCGAGTCGTGCGTCCTACGTGCCACTCACGGAGGAAGACGACCCGCACCACAAGGCGCAACGTCGCAGTGCACTGGACGACTCGCCGACGGGCAGCAGCAGTGGATCGTCCTCCTCGGCGAGCAGCTCACTGAACAAGGTCAAGACAGCTATCGAAGAAACGTTCCGTCGCTCGAAGAACCCGATCAAGTCGCTGCTGCGTGAGCCACGACCGCATTTCCGCACGATTCGAAGCATTCTGCCGCACTATTACCACGGCTACACGGAGTCGGGCCACGTCGTGATCTGGGACTTTTTGGGCCAGATTAAACTGGACAAGTTGGCGTCTGGGGGCTTCACGACGCCCGATATCAGATCCCATTACCAGTTTTTCATCCAGTTTGCACTGGAAAAACTCGTCAAGTCAAGCAGCCAGAAGATCGTGTACGTCGTGGACCTCGAGGGGCTCACACTGACGGACGCTGATGACCGTGTGGTCGAAAGCGCCGGCGTCATCATCGAAGAGATGCAGAAGTCGTTCCCCGACAAGCTCTCTCAGCTTGCCGTGATCAACGCGCCTGTGTGGTTCTCGCAGGTCATGGCTGGACTCAAGTCCAAGATCGGCAAGCGCACGCTGGACAAGGTCCAGTTCTTTTCGGTCGAGTCTACTGCTGCGGAGCTGCTCGAGCTGCTTGGTGTGGACACATTGCCCAAGAAGTACGGTGGTCGCAATGGTGTGGAGTTTGGCAAGAGCAGCCAGGAGCGAGCTCTCGGCGACCATCTTAGGCAGACGACAGGCGTACTTGAAGAGACGAAGGAGATCATCAGCGGCGGAAGCACGCGCCGTGGACGCGCCGGAAGCCTCCGCAGCGATGGCGACAGCGACGAAGAAGCGTTCTTTGACTGCTCCGAGTATGGTCTCCAGGACGCCTTTGACGACGACGATGAGATCTCGATCGTTGTGCACTCGCAGACTTCGTCCCAGTACGCGACCTCTGAATTGGTGGCGCGTGGTGCTGGTACGCTGTCTCCGACTCGCACGAATGGCCGCGTGACGGCCGACAAGAAGGTCCACGACATGGAGATGGGAACGAGCATCGCTGAGGCCAAGCGCAAGTCGCAGGCATCGTCGTCGGCCCGAGCCACGGACCTCGACAGCACGGAGCTCGCGATCACGCGAGAACCTCACGCGTGCCTGATCCTCGCCGTGTTCTTCGCGTGGTCTCTCGTGCAGTTCGGATTTGATGAGATTCTGCCGCTGTGGTTCTTCCGAAAGCACCCGGTTGCCGAAGGCGCCATCCACGCAGCGACTGACTCCACGTCGGACATCTCGTCCAAGACCATGCATCTCGCGATCAGCCTGGCGTCCATGGCGTTCACGTACCTCCTCGGCCAGCTCGTGTTCTGCCGTTCCTCGTCGAGTGTCATGACGCCGTTGGCGACACTGCGTGTGGGTTTGCTGTTCCAGATCCCAGTCGTTGGCGCGTTTCCGCTGCTCAATGTGTTCCACCTCGACACGCTTCCGTTCGCCTCGGGTCTGGTGGTCGTCCTCGTGTTGGTCAAGCACTGCACTGGCGTGGTGGCTCTCCACGGGTTCATGGCTCTGCTGGACAACTCGATCGCAGTGGACCGACGACTGCTCGCCCACCGTGCCGCCCACGTCGTGTCGTACATGGCGTGTCTGATCTCGAGCGGCGGCACGCCTGCGCTCTTCGCGATGCTCGGCTACTTCGCCAAGTCGTTCCCACTGGACCAGAGCCTTCTCTACTTCGTGCAGGCGCTCGGACTCGTGTTCCTCTTCCTCTTTTCGTTCCTGATCCCGAGTCGCCTCAACTTCCCCATGCTTTTCGCCATGAGCAAGCGGTGAGAGAAAGGCAGAGATGTGAATGAAGCATCAGCCACGAGTACATTGATCCAGCTTGTCGGACGTAGTAAAACAGATTTAAATTAACGTGCAAAGCGTGAACTTTCGGGAAGTCGTGTGCAGTGGTTTGGAAGGATATGTATCTATTTACATGGCCGCTCGGGTGTTATTGCTACTGCTAGGCCGTCCGTCCTGCACCGACGGCGCCGGTGCGCAGAGGAACCTAGTATCTGCCTACTACCTACTAATATCTCGCTCACGGTCCACAAGAGACCAAGCGAGGCGGGGGCTTGCTGGAGAGCTGACGCGCACTTCTATGTGTGGTGTGGGGGCTTCTCTTGTGGATTTGCTCGTTTTACAGCGCGCTGTTGATAGGCTGCTGCGTGGACATACCCGAGCTCGAGTACAAGTACAGCGATAGCACCATGATACCGTTCTGCAAGACGAGAAAGTACATCTGCACGTAGAACAGCGACTCCCAGACGTAGATCGCGGCAAAGTAGGCCACGTACAGCGCCGACACGTGGGCCGAGATGCCCATGAACGACGCCAGACGCACGACGTGGCTGTACTTCTTGATGTAACTGGTGCGGTACTGGTCGTTACACTTGGCCAGCATCACAAAGCGCGTGGCCTCGGCCTTAGACGCGGCGTCCGACGTGAGCGTGGCCTGGACCTTCATGTACACGACGTAGATGCCCAGCAGCACGCTGTCGAGTGCGAACGGGTCCTTGGCCTTGGCCTCGAGAAACTCCTTCTTGACGCTTTCCACGGTCTCGCCATCACACTCCGACTGCGGCAGCGCGTTCTCCATGTACGTGTTCTTGATCTTGTCGTAGATAATCGCATGCGCCCACAGCGAAAACCCAGAGGCCATCGAAATGGGAAAGTACGGCTCGCCCCAGCGGTTCGCGCACATCATCGACATGATGAAAATGTTCGGCGCGATCACGAGTCCGTCGACGACGCCGTCCAAAATGCGGCCCGTGCGCGTGCCGCGTTTACACAGGCGCGCAACCTGGCCGTCGGCACAGTCGGACACGATCCAGAAGAACATGAACAGACTCGCGGCCAGCAGCGAGTGGTTGGGCTGCCACGCGAGTGGGTAGTGGAACTCCGAGTCGTACAGACACAGCGCCGACGCCCAGCCGAGGCCGAGCCCGAAGATCGTGATCTGGTTGGGCGTGATCACGAACGGCAAGTAGCTGATAATCACGGCCGTGACGGCCGCGAGACGCCGGTGGAAGTAGTAGTCGACCAGCTCTTCGACGTCGTACATCTTGGTCGACGTGGCGTTGTGGTACCGCTCCAGCACGGTCATGGCCAGGTCCTTGGTGCGCGCGAGGCCCTGCTTGTCCAGCAGCGACTTGCGGTCGTCTTCGTCCGAGTCTTCCACCGACAGCTTGGCCGCCGCAGCCGCCGTCGCGGCCGCACTCGCACGATGCGTCACCATGGTCTCCTTGTTGTTGTTGTTGTTGGCTTTAGTAGTCGCTGGCGTCGCTTGCGTGGACGATCCTTTGGTCGCGCCGTAGTCCAGCGCGTGGATGGTCTTCTTGTCCGTCGACGGGATTGGAGCCGTCTGGGCCAGCAGCGCCATGTAGACAGCGAGTGGCAGGCAGGCAGAAGCAGCTGCTTCTACGCGATCTGGCTGGGAATAGAGGAGAGGGAGGGGGTGGTCTGATGAAGATCAGAGGCTTGCACACAGACACAAGCACAGATCCTTCCAGGAAGCGGATGATGATGATACAGATTGCAGTGGGCGGGCGGGCGTGGGGGAAGGCAGGAAGGAGCCAAACTGACACGACGCACTCCGCGGCTCTCGCAGTCCACGGAGCCCGAAGGGAAGCGCTCGCTGATGCCGCCTGTCCTGACCCGGGTGCGGCTCTGACCTCAGCGAGCTGCACTTGTCACGCGAAGGGTTCACCATTGGGGAAAAACCTCACGGGATGATAGTCATTCTACGGTACGGTTGGTGCAACTCTCTCTTGAGGTTTGTATGAATCAGGAACTAATTTTTAGCTCCAAACGAGGTTTTACATTTTGAGGTGGGTATTTTTTGATGGTGGATTGTCTCTGGGTTTCTTCTTGGGCACTCGCACACGCGTAATCATGTCGAAGTTTCTCAAAGCGGCAGATCTTGAGCAGCTGAGAATGCGCCGAGATCCGACCATCCACTCACTGGCTGTGGAACGTATCGCGTCCGACGTGATCGATGGTGTTCGGTTGGCTCCTGTGTTGACGCTTGCAGAAGCTTCTCGCGTTTAGTGCATCGACCTTCATCCAGGGAAGCGTGTGTATGTGTGTGTGTGGTCCAAGGCGACTTCAACAACGCGTACGTAATACAGCTTCCTGTTGAGGAAAACTTGGACTCATGTTCAAGCTGAGAGAGTGGGCAAGCACGGTAGTGCAGTATTGTAAAAGCAGTGGCTTCCTGGTGTACAGTTCCTCATGGTGCTGCTGATGAGTCTGCGAGCCAGCCAGATCCTACGACCATGGCGCAGTTTTTTCTCGCAAGTTGCAGCACGCCAAACCTGAAAACATGTTTACGAACTCTTATGTAAAACTGCAATCTATCTCAAAATAAGGTATGTTTGCCAAATGGCTACAGGACAGCTCGTCGAAAGGTCGGAAGGAGGCAGTTTTCACGTGACTCCTCGCGTTGCCGTCACGGTCTCACGACATCCGTCACTGCCGAAGTCGTGTGCTGTGCTGCCTAGAATAGCAAGCAGTCTCGTGAAACTCCCCTACAGTAACAGGCATTCACGATACGGCAGTTCGTTGCCAAACACGGAAGACTCGCCTGTGGGTCCCTGAGAATGTGCACGACCCACCACAGGGCTGCGCCTTGGGCCACCGGGATGCGAAGAAGCTGACTGTCTGAGCAATTGACGAAGACACGCTGTTTGAGATGTTTAGTTGCATCGGAAGTCGGGACAAGTCCATAAACAGTCGTCGTGGGCACACTTCAAGAGAACTCTTTGTGTCTCAGCTCTTCGGTGTGTGCCAAATCACCAGAGATGAGATCATCATGAGCACGAGGACCAAGCACTTGATGATGTAGCGGTAATCAATGCTTGTCTTTCGCTGCCTCTTCTTTCAACGCTTCGCTCAATCCATTGCACTGTTCGCCAAAGGGACTCGATGGGTCAAGACTCATATGTTAGGAACCGATACGCAAACACGATAAGAACCCAATACTCGCCAGTCTGTGGATGGAAAGATGCTGCGAAGATGGCCATCATCACTGAGCGTTCACCGGCGCGCTGTGCGTAGCTGGAGAGAGCTCTCGACGACTGCCAACAGCTACACTACACAGCCACAGCGTAGTAGAAAAGCCTCCATGAAGAACGTGGATGTAGACGCCGTACTCGCAGCACTACGAGCATTCCACGCTCGTCACGGCCACTGTGCCGTCCCGCCAGCATTCGTCGTGCCGCAGCTATCAGACCGAGAGGCTCAAGCGGATGCCGACACTGTGGTTGTATGGCCGTCGAAGATGCAGGGCTTGAAGCTGGGCAACCTGCTCAAGCGCATCTACCGCGTGTTACAGCAGCCGCAGTTCGCTGCGATCCGTGAGGAGCTCCTGGCCAGCGGACTGGCAGTGGATGCTGAAGACTCGACCGAGTATAAAGAGGTCTACTGGCGTGCTACGGTGCTAGCAGCGCTCAAAACGTACGCTGACACGTATGGTGATCTGTACGTGCCGCGATCGTTCGTGGTTCCTGAGGGTGACTCCTCGTGGCCCATTCCAACGTGGGGGCTTCGCCTCGGCCAACAAGTCCACGCGCTGCGCAAGAAGGCCGCCGACGATGACGAAGACGACGTCAGGATCCCTCTCTACCAACGCGAGGCTCTCGAGGCGGTCGACTTTGTATGGGACGTCATGGAGCACCGGTGGTCGACCAAGTTCCTACCTTCGCTCCAACGGTACCACCAACTCCACGGCCACAGCAACGTGCCGCAGAAGTTCGTGGTCCCCAGTGCAGCGTCAAGCATTGTGAATGAGCTCTCCAACTGGCTGGATCTGCCGCTGTGCCACAGCTACCGACTCGGCTCGGCCGTCAACAAACTGCGTCGTGGCGACGCGTTCGCGATGCAAGTCGTGCGGTACTTCGACGAGTTACAAGAGCTCGGCTTCACGTTCAGCAGCTTCGACCGCAACTGGAGCGAGAAAGTGTTGCCAGGACTCGAGACCTTCTACCAGTTGCATGGCCATTGCCACGTCGGCGCGTACTTCGTCGTGCCCGTCGGCGACAAGCGGTGGCCGCTGGAGACCTGGGGTACGGGACTAGGGTTCATCGTGCAGAACATTCGCAGTCGAGGCGACTTCTTTCCTCAGATCATGCGAGACGGCGACCGCCTGGAAGCCATTGGCTTTGTGTGGAACCGAGCCGAAGCCAAGTGGAGAGAGATGGTGCTGCCGTCGCTCGAGACCTTCGTGTCGCTGTACAAACACTCGCGCGTGCCCGCGAGTTTCGTGGTGCCGCGTGAGTATCCGTGGCCAGAAGACGCCTACGATCTGCGGCTCGGACGTATTGCGGCGATGCCGTCAGCGAGACAGAGATTTGCCAACTACATCGAGATCGACAGGAAGCGCCTTGAACGCATTGGCTTCACGCATTGGTCCTACATGGACGACCACGAGCAAGACGAAGCTCACGACGAAGACCGCGACTCGGAGAGTGAAGAAAGTGACGACTTGGACAGCGACTCGGATGATGAAGACTCAAGCTAGACGGTGAGCTGCATGTATTAAAATCTGCCTGTTGCACCCACTGGATGCTTTGCATTGAGAAGTTTTCCGTGTGATTGGCATCGCCATCGTAGCTCGTCAGTCGTGGCGGCATCGGTTGTAAAACGGATCCGGCTCCACGAAAGGCTCCGATAAAGTGCTGTAAGATTTGCCTGTTTATGGAAGAAATCGAACGAATGGCTCACTGATTCACTGGTTCATTGATACAGACAACACGGAAAGATCGCATCGGATTTTGCTGGACGCTCGCCGCCCATCTCCTTAGTTTTAGCTGAGTCTGCTTTCGTTTTCTGGTTGGCTTGGAGGGCGAGTCTCACAAGTCACTTTACAGGTCTAGCATTGCACTGAGCCCACCTCCACCACCGTGAGCATGGCGCCGTCATCCGTCCAATCTCATTCGCGAATGGCCATCGACTCGCCGCAGACCAAGTCGGAATGCGGCTTCAAGCCTCTCGATGACGAGAAGATCCATCTCAAGCAGGAGCTGCTCGGTCTCACCAAACTCTCGCTGCCGGTCATCGTAACCTACGCGTTGGAGTATCTCCCGGGCGTCGTGAACGTGGCACTCGTAGGCCAAATGGACACGCCGCTGGCGAAGGAGTACGTCGACGGCGTCTCGCTGTCCAACATGTTCACCAACTTGTCGGGCATCGCCGTGGGATTCGGCCTCGCGACGGCTTTGGACACACTGTGCTCGCAGGCCCACGGCGCTGGACGCAGCCACAACATGGGCATCTACTTCCAAAGCGGGCTTCTCGTGATGGTGCTCGCCATGGTGCCCATCTTCTTCGCTAATTGGTTCACGGAAGCCATCATGCTGCTGTTCGGCATGCCCCACGAAGTCGCCCAGCTGGCAGGACGCTTCTCGTGGGTCAGTTTGCCTGGCATCATGTTCCGGCTCATCTACGAGCTGGTCAAGAAAGTGCCTCTTTACCCAGGGAATCGTCAAGTCGATCATGTTCGTGGCCAGCTTCAGCAACGTCGTTAACCTCGTATTGGGTGTCTACCTCACGTCCTACACATCTCTCGGTTTCGACGGCGAAGCCATCGCTCGTGCGATCTCGGCTGGGTCTCTTTTGGCTGGTGTTGTGCCATTCTTCGTGTGCAAACCCACAATGCTCACGTCTTGGTGGGGAGGCTGGTGCCTCCATGACGCCTTGCGCCATATTAACACCTTCCTCAAACTCGGCTTGCCCGGCATGTTCATGATCATGCTCGAGTGGTGGTCCTTCGAGGTCATTTCCATCGTCGTGGGGCTGCTGCCGGACAGCATCGTGGCGCTGAGTGCTCACTCCGTGCTCGTCAACGTCTCCAATATCACGTTCAACTTCTTCATGGGCATCGCCGTCGCCACGAGCATCCATGTGGGCAACTACGTCGGCAGCAACCAGCCGAAACGTGCGCGGCTGATCGGCCAACTAGGCATGTTGCTCTCATTTCTCGTCACACTGGTTCTCGCGGTGGTCATTGCAGGCGCTCGACACGTCATCCCACGGATCTTCATCGACGACGACACCTCAACGACGCTCGCAGCCAAAGCGCTGCTCATTCTTCTTCCGTTCCAGCTCGTAGACGCCTTCAACTGCGTCATACAGGGCATTTTCCGTGGCACAGGACGCCAAACTTTCGCTGCAGTCGTGAATCTGTTCGCCTATTACGGCGTCGGCCTTCCTCTTGGCGTCGTGTTGGCTTTTCCTTGTGACCTTGGCGTTCAAGGCTGCTGGGTCGGCTTCACTTGTGGAATCGCGTGCGCGCTGATTGCTTCGCTAATCAAACTTCACTTCACAGACTGGCAGGAACTCGCGGATGCAGCTCGGGAGAGAACACTTTTAGTGGACGAGCTGCCTTCGCCAATCTAACGGACTGGATTCGTGGTATTTCGTGGTCTGACAGTCACCATTAACGGACAAAAGGGCCAATAAGGCGTGCATTTCAAGTGTCTCTCGCCGTGCTTTCTGGATCTACTTGGGCTGTGGATCTTCGCGACCATTTTCTCAGCACGTGGAGTGGAGCCAGCTTGGGCTTGAGCGTCTTTGGGATCGTCACGAAGGTCGATGGGCCGTTGTCGTTAGGCTCTTTCTTGTCGTTCACGTCATCGTTTGATGTTGGGATGGTTTTCATCGCGCCGATCGCTGGCCATTGCTTCCCTCCGAAGAGACTGAGATTGAACCAAAAGTCCTCCGTGAAGTGGACGAACAGAGCCGAAAACGTCACAGCGCTCAACGCAATCGCACCCAGCGACCAGATCTTCCAGATCACACTTTTGATTAGCAACAATTCGACGACCAGCTACATGCTACATCAAGCAGACGCACCTCATACGTGGTTTTGTTCAATGGATCGTCCGAGATGGAGGCGATCATACCAGCGATGCCCGACCAACTGGCGAGAACTGCGCCGTACAACCGCAGCCAGTTTATCTAGAGAACAAACGGAGACGTTAGAGTTTCAAGGGATCATATGGGAGCCGTCGAATAATGCACGAGCCACACAAACCAATGAATAAATGCAGGGCCGCATCCACGTATTCAAGAACAGAAGACACAAGCTGGAAACAATGGCTCACACGTCAGCCATCACTTAGCTGCCATTCACGCCTGTATCGTAGATGTACGTACCCCGTCAGAGCCATGCAGACACAGAGTGCGAGTGGATTTGAATTGCCGAAGACGACGACGCTCTGTGAATGCAATCAAACGGCCATCAGTTATTAGTCCTTCCCGGTGCATATCAGTGATCGTACCAGGGCAAGCGGAGCACACAGTGACTGAGCGATCCACGTGTAACGCGCATCCGTCCACAGCGTCGACTGAGGAGGAGAGGACTCGCAGTTAAGCTGGATCGCCACCCCAGAAGCCAGGAATTGGTAGGCCACGGTTGTGGTGAAGCCGAGTACGGCGTGGCCGAGGCGGATCCACGTGAAACACACGGAGTCGTACACAGGAACCATCATGATGCTGCCGCGTCTGAGGTAGCCAACAAAAAAACACTCTAGTGGCATGAGCAGTGCAATCATGACTGGCACAGTCACCCATGCGCTAAAGGCCCGCAGCGCGATGGAGCTCAGGTCTTCAGCGGGGCTGTTTTTCGGCTGCGGCTTGAATAACGGGAACCGCTTGAACCCCAACACACACGCTAACAGTAACATAGCTGGAGCGACTGCTATGGAGAGGAAGAAGGCGTCCTGAGGATACTCGTGCGGTTGCTGGTGAGACCACAGAGGCTGCAAGATCAGCAGTCGTAGGAACTGCTCAAGACACAGGCGGTTCAGTGAGCAAGTAGAGATCAATAGTCAGCCAAGACACTTCCTACCTCCGCGGTCATTTTGCTGGTCGTAGGCCACGGAACGATAGGCAGAAAGGCAATCGCTGTGATCTGCAGCAGCGGCAGCAGCTCCATCACGACCGCCACGACCACGAGGACGAGTGGCAACGGACGATGCTTGATGGGGAACTGCTTGTGTGCGGGGCCTTCCCACGTCCCGATGAATGGCTGCAGGCGTCCAAGCTTCCTGTGTGTGGTCTTGAAGATCCGTGGGAACTCGAAAAAGTCGCGTTTGCTCTCTGGGAACCGCAGCGTCGTCCAGGCCGCGTCACTCAGGCGAAGCCCCATGATCACAAACACGAAGACGACGACGCCGGCGAGCGGCAGCTCAAAGTACAGCAGTCCACTGCGGAAGCCGCACTGACTGCCTGAGTACAGCTCCTCGCACTCGCAGACCGTTAATGTGGTCTTGTCCGTCGCATTGTGAACGCACTGGCCATGGAGACAAGGAATGCCGCCACTACACATTGGCGTTCACTCAGCAAAATGAGCTGCTCGCCATGTTGAAGCGACGCCGCCAAGTGTACCAGGTACCTGGTACACGATCTTTGTTACAAACTGATAGAAGTTGCTAACTAGCATGAATCCACTTCAGCTTCCACGTGTGTCTGTCTGTGATTTCAGAAGGATTAGTCAGGGACAAGCTAGAAGCCGGTCGTGGCCAGTAGCTCCAATACAGGAATGGCCACCGCATCCACCACCACCGCCGTCGTCGCGGCGCCAGCCAAGTACCGCTACCTCTCGCCCGAGGGCGCCAAGGGGTTACTGCGGTACAAGTACAGCGGCAGCGACGCGTCGTATCTGTACAACTACATCATCTCGCCCTCGGCGCAATGGCTCGTGGACCACGTGATCCCCGAGTCGCTGGCCCCCAACACCATCACCATCTCGGGGCTCTCGCTCGTGATCGCGGCGCACTTGTGCATGCTGTGGTACTCGCCCAACATGGAGGAGGTCGCGCCGCGGTGGGTGTACGCGTTTGCCGGTGTGTCGCTCATGCTGTACCAAGTGCTGGACGTGGCCGACGGCAAGCAGGCACGCAAGACGGGCAACTCGTCGCCGCTGGGACTGCTCTTTGACCACGGCTGTGACGCGCTCAACGTCGTCGTCAGCGCATGCACGTTCGCTGCGACGATCCAGACAGGACCGACGTATTGGGTACGTTTTGCGTGCTTTTCATTGTACTTTGCTTATGAGTTAGTGGCGATTGACGCGTGTTGCTTGTGCTGCCTGCAGAGTCTGCTAATCTTCTTGGCGCCAGCCATGGTCTTCTTCATGGCGACGTGGGAGGAGTACTACACGGGCACGCTGGCGCTTCCCATCATCAACGGACCTAATGAAGGCCTGGCGATCATGTACTCGTGCTACCTGGGCACTGCGATCGTCGGCCCCGAGTTCTGGCTGCAGCCGAATGTGGTCATCCCGTCGCTGCGCAACAACGAGGCGTTCGTGCTCATGACGCTCATTGCCAGCGTCGGCCAATGCTTCGTCAGCGGTGCGTTTGTATCTTGTGCCTTTCGTATTGGACCCGCTCGCTTACCCTCATCGTATTTTGGATCCACTAGCTGTCATTGCGATCAAGTCGCTCGCGAAAAAGCGTGATGGCGCCGCGGCATTATTGGGCATCACGCCCTTCGCGGCGCTGATCGGCCTGTCGGCTCTGTGGGTGTTCTGGTCTCCGTCCGATATCTTCACCGACCATCCTCGTCTCATTGTGTGGACCATCGGCTTCATGTTTGCCAAGGTACGCAGAAGCTTGCGCCCTCTAGGAATCTCTGGCTGAGCGAGTGACTGACTGGGCTCTTGGGTTTTCCATTTAGATGGTGATGCACATGATGCTGGCGCACATGTGTGAGGAGCCGTACTGGCTTCTGCGCAAGACGTTCTCGATCTTCCTGGCGGTCGCACTGCTCCTCGTCGTCGGTGTGGTGCCCTGGGTACGTGGTTTCCACTGCTGCATGCGTACGCTTCCGTGTCACTTGCTGACTCTGGCTACTGTGTTTGGTTTGCAGGGACATGAAAAGCTGGTCGCTGAGTTGTTCTTCGTGCTCGCGCTCAGCACGTACATGCACATGGTCTACTTCTTGGTCACGGAGCTCGCGTCGCTGCTGAACATCTTCGTGTTCAAGGTGAAGCAGAGAGCCGACTAGACGAATAGCTACTGCTAGCCGCAAAGAGACTGGCTGCATTGCAGTTGAAACGTGTGTCGTCCAGGGAATGGAATATAAGGCACATTTTGCATGATTCCGACACTTGATTAATCACAATTCACGAGCTATGTCAACGGGTAGCACTGGCCAAAGAGTCCTGAGCACCGGTCCGCTGATAGCAGAGCCATCACAATCGACACGATAACAATCCACAACGCGACCCACACAGATGATCCAACCGAAGAAGCTGTCGGGTTTCGGTGTATCTGAAGATCAAGGCAACGTCAGCAAAAGGAGAACGCTCACTAGAATGCGAAGGTAGCAACACAAAACATACGGAGATGGATCGGCTCTCCTTCACGGTCATCTGGACGGTCGTGATGCGCTGGTCGATCATTTGGCACTGCCTGGACAGCGACTGGTTCACTTCCAGCGACTCCTGGATCTCCTGTTGCAAACGCTTGATCTGGCTGGACGCCAGCTCTAATTTCTGGTTTTGAAGCGTTCCGGTGGTGCCGAGACTCGCGATCTCGCCCTTGATCTGTGCAATGTCGAGCTGTCTTCGCTGGTCTTGCAGTTCAGCATCGTTCCGTCGCTGCTTGGCGTCCGACTCCAGTTCATTGAGACGCACACGAAGCACTCTCATTTCACTATCGAGGTCGTCCTACATACAACACACAAACAACCATGTTAGAGGCGGGTTCCATCCACTTGCCCATGACTCGAGCCTTACCTTGATGTTGACTTGAGACTGCAGCATTCGTTCTTGCACGATTTGAGAAAGCTGGTCGTTCAACGTCTCCAGCGTCGGGAACATGCCACTGGCGTGCTTGTCGAACTCGGCCTGGTTCCGCAGCAGCTCACCCTTCTGCTGCACTAGCTGCGCGATCGTCGTCTCCATTTGCTTGACGTATCTCTTCACTTTCCTCGTAGATCGTCTTCCTCGCGGCTGGTGGTCGAGCAGCTCGTGGAGACTGTCGGGTGATGGCGGCGTGAGGTCATCGTCGTCATCGTCATCATCGTCCTCATCATCCATGCCAATGCGGTCGTCATCGTCATCACCAACAGCGTCTGGGTGATTGAAATCCAGCGCTTGCTGCACGTAGTCCTTGGAGATCTCGCCCAGCATCTTCGCCGTCGTTCTCGTCGGCGTCGTGTGTGACCGTTCACGCGTGACCGGCGCACCATTTCGGTACCCTGGCTCGTTCACGAACGTACGGTTCTCGCGCTCGTCGTTCAGCTTGGCGTGTGGGTTCCACCTCAGAATCGCAGCTCGTCCCAGTCTTTCTTTGCCCACTTCCGACAGCTCAGCCAGTCGCATGCGGTCCGTTCGCTCCGTCCGCGACAACTGCATCAGTCGCTCACCAGCTTTGCTTCTCGTAGGCTGCGGCGTGCGGAAACCCGTGTCGAATCGTCCTCCAGCTCCAGCTTCGTCACTCGGACTCGGTGGGATGTTCTGCAGGTTGTCGTGCTCCGGCGGGAAGCCGAGCATCTCGCGCGCCTCGGCGTCTCCTCCATTCCCATTACCATTGCCACCGCTACTACCGCCAGTGGCGCTCACGCCAGTCGTAGCGTCGATCGTGCGCTCCACGAAGCGCTGGATCTGCGAGCGGTGCTTCAGGATCATCTCGGTCATGCGCTCGTCCTGCTCCTGCGACACAAACTCGCTGTCGTCGTCGTCATCTTCCTCGTCGTCGTCGTCCTCTCCATCGCCGTGCGGGACACCCAGTCCCACGACGTTGTCGTCGTCGTCCGCGTGACTCAGCGTGTGGCTGAGGTTGCTGATGCGCATGTGTGCTGGTGGCTGCGACGGCCTTGCGCTGTCCACTTCCACGGGCATTTTGATGCGTGGGCTCGTGAGCTCTTGGTCGCTTGAGCTCGTTGGCGATTTCTTCTGCCGTGGCGCCAACAAGGAACCGCGGAAGCGCGGGTCGATTGGTTTGGGTGATTGGGCTTTTGGTGAGGAGCTATAGGCGGGAAACAGTGACATCCCAATTGAGCAACTTTAAATCCATGGGATGACTGGTGAACATTCCACAATATTGCTGAATTAGGGGTGATGGCGACTGATGGGAACTTGACAAGATGTGAAGTCAAGGCAGACAAGAAAGACATGATGTGAATGAAGCCATCTACTTGGAGCTACCGGATCTACGGATCTACTCTACTGAACGCACAGCTTATGCCTTGCTTTCGCCCTCGTCTGACAGCACGCCCGAGTCGCTTGTGGGTGAGAGCGCCTCCATGGCCAGGTCGAGCTCGCTGGAAATGGTCTGGTTGTTCATCTGAAGGCAAAACAAACTCTTCGTAAACCCAGTGTTCATCGTTGCAACGCAGGCAACTGGCTGAGGTTACGTACCTCAGTCGGTGCAAGTTGAGCGAACAGCTCACGTCGGAGGTTTTCGTGCGCTGGACTGGGCTTGGTGAAGCGGATTGTGGACGCCTGGTCGTTTGTGTACACGCTCTCGAGCGACTCCTCCACGCACTTTTCTACCAGCGAGACAAACTTCTCAAGATCGCGACGGAAGCTTCAAACACACACGGATCATCAGAACCTCGCCTCGTAGCAAGAAACCCAACAGCAGTTGTCGCTACGTACGTGTCCAGCGCGTTCGGGTTTACGACTGTGACGTTCAGAGGAAACTCCTTCATGTAGAAGATGCTCTTGAGGTAGGTCAGCACGGCGACCATGTAGTGGAGCTCTGGGTCCCATTGTGGGAACTTGGGCCTCAGATCCAGCTCTCGTGTCTGCCCACGAAGCAAGCGTTAATATCCCACAAGGAACTCGCAATGCTCTGGAAATCGCCGTACCTCGGGATGGACGTACGGGTGGAACACCTTGGTGTTGAAGACGATTTGCGGATACGCGCCCGGACCATTGTAGCTACAAACAGTATCGCAGCGCGTCAGTTCGTAAGGCTGCTAGTTGGCACAGTGTATCTGCTGGGCACGTACTTGTCTGGGAGATGGATCGTGAACTTGAAGATGCCGTTGCGGTAGAGGCCTGTGTGGATGAAGATGGTGCCGAACCACGTGCGCGGGTGGTCGAAGCTCGGCAGCACGTAGATGCCGCCGGGCACGTGCTGCCGCAAGTGCTTGTACTCGATCATGAGCCCATAGTCCTTCATCGTCTGCGATCGATAACGCTGCAGTGACGACATCTGATCGGCGCCGCTCGCCTGTCCCGGGCTCTGCGGGTCGTCGTCCTCACGTCCAACGGCGCTATTCCGACCGGACTCAGACAGGCCACTGCTAAAGAGCACAGACACGTCGCATAGATCTGTGTGAGTCACCCTGACATCCTGCCTGGGATGTCAACGAGGCGTCAACGCGCATGCTAACGACACACGCACCCGTCTTCATTCTTCAGGCGGCGCAGCATATTTCCTCCGTTTCTCGTTTTCAAATTGAGCTGCTCGCTTTTCAGCAGCTCCATATTCGAATCAGTACACTGTAATTCGTATTTAATCGGATTGAAACTGTACAAACACATGGGCATGTCCTTCTTCTGGAATGTCACTATTACCATATTCGCCTTTTTTGCCTGGTGGTGTTCGAGAAAAATGGCGAGCAATATTGAGCGCTACGGGTCGGCGGGTGTCCACACAGTGGAGGGAAACGTCGCTGGCTCACGAGCGGCGCGACTGACGAAGCAGCGCGAGCAACAGAAGCAGGAGTACGAGAAGCAGAAACAGGACATCCAGCACACGAACCAGCGTGGCGCGCGCATCGACCAGAACTTCGAATCGCACACGGACCAGGACGATGCCGAGTTCAAGGTGCGCTACTGCAGCTAGAGCCATGGTTGACACCACGATTCACGGGTCTTATTGTTTGAGTTGTAGAGGCAAACAGTGGGTCTTGTGACAGCGGAGGAGTTCCGCCGCAAACGCGACAACCTGAACAACCCCAAGCTGGCGGCGGACGAACCAGTGTACGTGGACGGCGTTGCGGTGTCTTGCAAACATCTACGTAGAGCTGATTGGCAGTGCATGCTGCACTTGCTATTGTAGTAGTAGCCAAGTCCAGAAGAAGAAGAAAAAGCGAAAGGAGAAGAAGGTCGGGCCGCTGTCGTTTGATCTCGAAGGCGAAGGCGACGTCGATGCTGTTGATTTTGATGACGACGACGACGCAGCGCCGTCCAAGAAGAAGAAGGCAAAGAAGCTGATGAAGGCCCCGGACGTAGACACGGATTTCTTGCCTGACAAGGATCGCGAGCGCGAGGAGGAGATGGAGCGCAGGCGGCTGCGTCGCGAGTGGGAAGAAGAGCAGGAACGCGTCAAGAGTGAGTCTGCCCAGTCTACTCGCTCATTCACATCACAAGCTCATGCTGACGTCATGTATGATCCCAATCTATGCCACCAGACGAGAATGTTGCCGTGACGTACAGCTACTGGGATGGATCTGGTCATCGCCGCGAGATCACAGTATGGAAAGACAGTCGTGCCTCATATGTCGTGTGGTTTCTTACAGTGGGTGGCTATAGATCCCCAAGAAGACGACCATCGGCAAGTTCCTGGATATCGTGCGTCAGCAGCTAGTCACCGAGTTCGCTGAGTTGCGTGGCGCCAGTGCCGAGAACCTCATGTACATCAAGGAAGACCTGATCATCCCGCAGGTACGCATTCGTTTCATTAGTGTCCAATGCTAATCGCATGATCACTCAACACGTGCTGGACTCTGCAGAACTACTCATTCTACGACCTCATCGTCACCAAGGCTCGTGGTAAGAGTGGTCCGCTGTTCCACTTCGACGTGCACGATGACGTGCGCATGATCCAAGATGCTCGCGTCGAAAAGGACGAGGTATGCTCGCTCGACAACGTGGTTGACTGTGTGCGTACGCCGATTGCATCGCCTAACTCTTCTTAATCGCTTGTAGTCCCACCCTGGCAAAGTCGTCGAGCGCCACTGGTACGAGAAGAACAAGCACATCTTCCCCACAAGCCGATGGGAAGTGGTACGTTGGCGTGTATTCTCGGTGCGGTCGCGTTGGCTTATGAGGCGTCTGACACTCTGCCTTGGCTTTGCTGCAGTATGATCCAAGCGTCCAACGAAAGAAGTACACGATTCGTGGCGATGAAGTGAACGCGAAGAAAAAGTAGAGAGCACGCGAAACTGTAGAGCTAGCGCCAATTGCAAACGCCATCAAAACCACTAACTCAAGCTCAGGATATATATTCATGGCATCTCCACACTCCAGCAGAGACCGCCAAGAAGAGAGGGTTCCCACCCTCCACACAGACTCGTCTCGCCCTCGCACTGCGAAACTCTACTCGTCTTCGTCCGTGTGGATGAATTTGGAGAACGACGTGTTCTGGCACTCGCCGTTGACGTCGAAGACTGCCTTGTAGAAGGATCCGTCCGCACCGACGACTACAACACAACACGATACTGTCAGCCTCCCACGCTCCCACTACAGACAGATACTCAGCTGCAATCAAACGTACCGACGATCGTGTTCTTCTCGGCTCCAAACGCGCAAATCGTGCGCGTCTCCGGTACGCGGAACTGGGCGAAGCTCCACTCGGAGCTGAAGTACTTTGGCAGGATTCCTTTGAAGAATGAAAAACTGTGGATATATAATAAAACTTCACCGTGAGAATTCCGAGCAAGCACCCCACCACCCACGTCAGCACTCGTACCTGGACTTGGAGTTCTCCGTGCCCTCTTCGTCGCCGCGGCCGTTGCTACCGTACGGCGCTCCAATTGACTGCGGTGCCGGCGCAATCGCTGTGTGCTCCGAGCCAGGCATACCTGAACCTTCCGCCGTCAAGCCAAAGATGTGGACAGTGCCCTTGTCGCTCGAGCAAGCCAGCAGCTGCGACAGCGGGCTGAAGCAAATGCTGTAGATCTCGGCGCGGTCCGCTCCACGACGCAGCTCCTGCATGATCTGGCCGCTTTGTGTGTCGAAGACGCGGATCAACGTACCCTTGTCCGACGACGTTGCGAGGCGCGTGCCTTCCAAGTTCAACGAGATCTGCCTCGTTCGCAATCACATTCGCACTGTGAGTCATGGTTGGGTTGCTTCATACTAGCAGAGAAAAAGGACCCGTGCCTGCGAGAGCTCTGCTTCGTGAGCCGTGATCAGAGTCGTCTTGCGCAGGTCGTACAGCTCAATGCGCACAGTGCCGCGGCTCACGCCAGGACAGGCGAGCACTGTGTTGGACGAGCTAGGACACAGCGCGCACAGACCCTTGGGGTTGGCAATCGTCTCGATGTGGTCGACGAGCTTCAAGTCCGCTGTAAAAAAAAAAAAGCGGTCAGTCCATCGCTCAATAGTTGCGAGACTCTGTGTTGAATGGCGACGTACCAAAGTTGTAGACGTAGATCTTGTTCTGCAAGACAACCACCACGCTGTAACAACACACACAGAAAAGCCGTCAGCAAGCTCACACTTAATAGCCTTCGCTTGAGCAGCGCACCCACCGATCGCGACGAAGCTTGACGGCCTTGACTTCGCTTCGGAAGCTCAGCTCGCCGATATTGCGGCTCTGGTGGTCGTCCCAGATCATCACCTATCCAATCCAAGTCAAGTACAGCATGTAAGGAATGCGAACGAAGATGGCGAAACTCAGGCAGTTCATAGGAAGACGTACCTTGTTAGGCGGGTAGCGAGGGTTCCGCCCGCCGCCGACAAGCGCCAGGATGTTGCTGCGGAAAAGCATTTCCACGATACCAATGCCACCGTTCGAAAAGTCTGTCGTTGCATATCCACCGACGCGTTAGAACCCGACAGTTTTTCCCACAGTCATGTGGCCAATACGCGAGCCTAGCCTACCTCGGTGGAACGTCTCCTTGAACGGGTCGCAGTTGAAGATCTTGAAACCCGTGTCCGTGCCACACGCAAAGCATCCTATCATACAGCGTCCATTAGCAACTGTGGTCCAAACTGGCCGCGAACGGCACGCGCATCAGCGCCATCACACAAACGCACCTGCGTCCTGGTTGAACCCCACAAACAGCAGCTCGTTCTGCTGCTCGCGGCTGAGGTTCATGGCGGACATGGATCACACGCAGAGGCTGGTCGTTATGGTTGAGTTGGTGGTCTTCTAAGTGAGCTGCTCGCACGTGAAGACGCGATCAAGACGGCGCGCGGTAGTGTCGCTAGTGTCGCCTTTTGTCTCGTGTTCTTCTTCGTCGACTTCGACTTCAGGGAGAGACAAACAGCGGGTTTTCTTTCTTTCTTCGAGGAAAGAAACCCAAAAAATTTACGCCCAAGGTTACGCGGATAAATTCCCGCAAGTTACGCGGAAATTACCAGTAGATCTGGTTTGGCCGTGTGTAATGGATTAGGAGAGACACACCTTCGAAATATTGCTGAAAAATGGAGGAATCTGGGGCATTTTTCAGAATATAGTCTAGTCTGAATTTAGACAAAGTGGGGTCGGGTGAGACGGAAATGTGGTAACACATAGCCAAATCCACGAATCAAACCAGGACAACAGCTCCGAGCAGCCCATTCCAGACGGTGGCGCGCGCCCACGCGCTCGTACGCTTCGCTGCGGGGTCGGGACTATGGAGCACCCCCGAGGCTGCGCTGCGTTCTTGGAGAAGGTTGCATTTCAACGATAGAGGAGAAACAGCTGAGTGGTGAACTTGACATCTTATCGATCATACGGTCCGTGATGAGGGCTGCCGGTCTTTCCACCACGTACTCCTACACTTTATCAATCCGTCCAACACTTCGCGTTCGCTGAACCACGCCTTCGACTGCACCAAGAAGGTTGTTGCTAGTCACGGAAAGTGTGGACTTCATCGTAGACCTATGTACCATGTTTGCCCATGAGCACAACGCGTGGCGGCAGCAGACGACCATCCGCGCACACGAGCAGCCGTGGCTAGCTGCCCTTGCCTCCAGCCTGGGCTGGCACGCACAAAACATCAGCAAAATCGATACATAGTACACCGCCGCCGTTTGGTCCATATTGAAAAGGACAACCGGTGGTGGCGTGGCTGTCGTATCAAGAATGTAGTCTCCCAGAGGATCTTGGTCACCTCACTGGCGAACTTCTCCTTGAGCGCTTGGAGCTCAAGAGAGTTTGCGTTTCATAATATTCGTGCACCATGATCTGGGTCTTCATTTCGATGAAATACGGCAGAAGAAGAAACCACCGCCAAACGATACCAATCATGGGCTCGGTCATTCCTTTCGACCCCGTCCTTCATCCCATGCAGATCGCGTCTTCAACACGCCCGGGCGGCAAGACGCGTCCGTGTCTCCCATGCACTTACACTTCCCACGTCAAGTTGCTTCTCCCATAGCTGGTGGACTTGCCTCGAGAAGGTGAGCCTCTTGCAAAACTGAACGCGCTTGACAGGGGTTCATCGATTAGGAACTCCTTCACTACACAATTCGTGAACTCGATCGTGAGCTCAATCGTGTGCGTGGGCTTGAGCCGCTGCGGCATCATCGTGATATGATACCAACTGGATCGCCAGTAATATACCCTTTTTATAATTTTTGACGACCACTCCCCCAATTGAGACACGAACTCTTCATCTCATTACCTAATGAGAAAGCACTATGAATGTCACATGTCTAGGGATGGCGATTACTTTTGAAGTAGAACTTACAGATGGTGAGACCGTGCCGAACAACCGAATAGTCCGCATTTGGCAAACCAACACCTTATCTCAGTAAGGTGGCTCCAAGGTGACGAGGGCGTTGGCTAGCACAATCAGCTCGTCTTCCTCACCTTCTGATAGGGTCTTGCTGTGTAGGGTCCCAGTCATCGACGGTGACATCGCCGTCTCGTGAGACATCCGGTTGAGTGGGGGCGCTTGTTTCCTCGCGCAGAGACAACAGCTTCTCAAACGGTTGACGCTCCGAGGACAGCTGCGTGTTCGCAATGCTCGTGTTGTGGACGATTGCGGCTTGCTGTTCTACTTTGCCACAACTGGTGCGGCTTCGCGTAGCTGTGTGCACACGCTTCCCCACCTTGTGCTGCCTCTCGACACCAGCCGTCGAAGACGGAGAAGTGTAGATCCCCAGCAAGGCGGCGACAAGGAGCGGGAACTGTGTTGTTGCCTGTGCGCACACCATCTTCGCTTGATACCCAGCCATGCTCTCCCACTTGCTCATGACCGTGTTCTCGTCAACACAGAGGCGCAGGAACTCGACCAAGACGCTCTCGTAGGCTTCTGTCGGGTCCTCGGCTGGACGAGTTAGGATGTGAAGTGCCCACCGCCACTGCACGTGCAGATTACCGTGCCCAAGGCTGAGAGTAGCAGCTCCATGATCCGCAACAACCTTGAGGCGTAGGGGTTGGTAGAACGGGTCGCAGTAGAATGCCAGCGCGTGGATAGGCGAGTAGATACGATCCCAGCGGTAGAGGAGCCTCTCTGGAAGCGCGGCTTGGTCAGCTCCCTTGAACTTCGACTTGACGTGGATGTAGACCCACAGAAAGCTCGCGTAGGCTGTCGCCATTGTGGCTGCATTGCTCTCCAGCACGCCAATAGCCTTACAGATGGGGTCGAAGACAGCAATACCACGGCCAACGCCCTTCCAGAACGGTGTGTTCATGAGCAGCAATGCCAACGGTGGCGGAAGCTCGTACGACTCGTCGATGTTGCGCTCTGCCTTCTCGTTGATGACCGTCGACACCACAGCGGACAGAGGACGCTTCACCTTGGCCAGTCGCATCAACATGTAGTTGATGCTGCTCCACCGCGACGCAGAGTATAGGACCATGGCGTATACGTGGCCTAACATCTCCTCGCTGACTATCGCGAAGATTTTGTTGAGGAGGCCCTGGTTTTTCACCGTCTTGGATACGTACAATGCGTCACGAACAGTGCCCTTCAGTTCATCCAGCTTGCCAATGTCCTCGCAGAAGTTTTTGAGTGCGTGAACACTGCATCCATACGCATACACGACCGCGCTTTGCTCACACAGAGATCAACGCACGGCGCGCATCAGGTTACACGAATCCGAGATGAACGCGAAGACCATGGACTTGCGTACGAGTCCATTGAGGCGTCGAATGGCATCCGCGATCTTCTGGGTAACATCTGGGGCCGACTCCTTGTGGAAGTCGGCCTTGAGGTACTCGACGAACCACGGACGTGGCTTGTGGGCGATGACATTGGAGAGACTTCGGGACAGTACGTTTGTCGCGCCATCCACACCAAGCGTCGCATGCTCGGCATGGTAGAGGCTCGACGCCACCTTCATCAAACACGACTGGTAACTCTCAGCAAGCAGCGTAGTCGATAGCTGCTCTGGCGTAGGCGGCGTGTAGCTCTCCTCCATGACGATGTCGAAGGCGCGTCGCCAGGCTGGGTGGGCAAGGAGAGAATGACGTAGCTGTCTCGTGGACAGCAGCAGCGATCGCTCTGTCGAAGCGAGTTGATCTTCACGACTGATGCTTAGTCGAGGTTTTGCGCCGACCTGGTCCGCGATGGACGGAATTGAACGGCCGTTGATGTACTGCAGAGACTCAGCAAGCCTCCCAACCGAAGTTGGTACCATCTTGCAGCTCGCAATGCGTTTGGTCATGTTCTTGATGGTGGCGGAGATTTCGCGGCTGCAATGGACTCATCCAGCGCGTGCTGTGCGGAAGCCGCCTTGTTCGACGTCGCAGAAGTGGCACCAGATGCCACCTCGCTGGCGCGCATTGAACAGTTGTTTCGTGGACTCTCGAGCGGTTGGAAATTGGTAGAATGTTGAGGAGTGAGAGTTTGATCTACTGTGTGTTGTTGAGCACGAGTGAGCTTCGAATGGCTCATCGCCACTCATTAAAGAAAAAAGAGCGAGAAAATGTGCACCCACTATTGGGGATCGAACCCGCGAGGGTTGAGATCAGCCACGACGCCTTTGCCAGCTCGGCCAAATGGTATCGTTCGCGGACGGGAATTACTAGTCACATCAAGATACAACAATTACTACGTAGTACTCAATCACACTGCGCGGTCTTAACAGCGTGTCTGTTGGCTTCGGCGTCGACGAGTTCGAGCCTGACCGAACCGATTATCGGGTCCAAACCGATAATCGGTTTGGACCCGACTGTGAGAGTCCCCCATTAGACAACATGAGGAATCGATTTCGACGACTGGCTCTGAGGCGTCTGTCAGAGCCAACACTATAGGCCTCTGTTAAAGTGTATCAGACGGTGATTACGGTAGCTGGCAGAAGAGACGTAAGGACCGCGTCAACGGAAAGCGACCGACCGAAAGAGGTGGGCTGCATGAATCTCCATATTGTCTCCCATATTATCCAGCGCCTTCAACACGAACCACGAAGACCAGAGGCGTCTCACCCACCATCTCAACCCAACCGACCGCTCGAGTCCAATTGCCCAATTTAGATGTTTAGTGCTTGCGAAAACGACCAATGAGACATCAACGTCACTATCCCAGCAAAAGTGATTACGATACAGTTTCAAAATCGCATCCTGGAATTTACCCGACCGACCTCCCTTGGCAGCATGGCATGCCATATTAAATACAAGCTTTACACAATCCTACGCCGACCAAACAACCAAACATGTTGTCTCGCCCGATCCACCATCCAGCCGACAGACCATTTACAATGATCGTGGAATACAAAACAAAAAAAGATATTTGAGTCTGACGAAGACGTCCGTCCGAACAGCGACTACCATATGTTCTTGTGAATAAGTCAATCAGAGGGCGAGGTTAAATCTGTCCCAGGCCTTGTGCCAGCCCGGCCAAGCGAGCGTGGTCATGCGCAAGTTTGACCTGCTCAACCGTCAAGTCAGCGGGGCTACTGTGAGCCTTCAAAACGGCCTGTGGGCCGAGAAAACGGCAAGAATGAAAATCGAACGATTTTGTGTCGGAGCGGTGTGCATTCCCGCCCATAAATTCGAAAGCGAGGCTCCTGGTGGGCCATCATTCATAGTACATCATAATCATTCTTTGGTTTAATGACCCTTGGACCAACTGGGTAATCACTGTCACAGTGACAGTTACGATGCGGACAACCACTCACAGTCTGGCTGGCATCCAGGCGAGTTGATTTTCAGACGGTGGGCTCTCAGTCGGCATTCTGCAGAGCCTCCTGAGCAGAGCCTAGTTCTATTGATTGCTGTGTCACACGCTGAGCAATTGCAATAAACCTAGCGTTCCCTACTCGGTGTCTCTGCAAGGTCTCACTCTTGCTCTCTCTACCAACAGGATGGCCAACAAAACGTACAAGGTCAAGCGAGTCGTCGACACGCGCTACCGTGGTGGTCAACTGCAGTAGAAGGTGCGATGGTCGGGTTACTCGAAGGAGAAAGACCACACGCGGTGGCCGACCAAGACCATGAAGGCGAAGGGTCTGCAGCGCTCGATCGGATTCTTCCGTCGGTTCGTGCAATGGCAGAAGCAGGAGAAGAATTGCGAGAAGACGCAGGCCGACTTCGAGGTGACCCTTTCGCATCGACTGTACGGCGCGAACATGAAGGCCAACTGTGACGTGATGGCGCTTCGGACTGCTGGACGTCTCCTCGGACTGCACGACTTCTGCACTGCCAGCCGTGCGCCTCGTTTTAGAGCGCTCAGTAAGGGGCTCGTCAAGAGCATGCCGTGGGAGACGCTCAAGGCTCTCATCGACCACTGCAACCGACACCAGAGTATGGAGAGCCAACCAACATTGACGTTCCGAGGCAAGAAGGACAACATCCTGAAGCGATATGTCGACCACCACCTAACTGCTGGTGTGTACGTGTGCGCGGCTTTCGACGGCGATGACACCGACCACTGTTTCGTTCTTGAGTCGCAGCAGGCGGGTGAGTGCTACTTCCACGATCCTAAGATCAGAAAGGGGTCCGTCCTCTACTGCGACAGCCCTGCGTTGTGGATTAAGAGTTGGAACTTCGTGATCCCATATAAATTGGAGGAATTGAAGACATCTTTCACTGTGGTTTCTTCCAGCATTTGCTTCGTGTTCAATACGTATCGTGTCGAATGAGCTTTCCAGTCCTATGTGCATTGCAAATCCTTACCTTTATCACACCAAGCGGAACCTTTTAAGCGGAACAAGAAATGATCAAGCAAATACATGCTTTCATATAGTGGTTGGTGTTCCAAATGTGTTTGTTCACTAGCTAGTGTGCATCAATCTGGGAGAGAATGATGTCAAGCTCGGTATCACCGAACTCATCACACTCGGTCGCCTCGGTGGAATCGTTGTTGAGGATTTCGCACGACGGAAGGTCAGCGAGCAGCTCTGTCGCCATGAGCGTGCCATTGGTTGAGTGGAGTAGAGGATCCTCACTTCGGTAGATTTGCTGCTGCGTCTGGAAATCGGGGTAGATCTGACGCGAAAGCCGATAGAGCTCATTCAACGACATGCGAGGAGCATGTTCTTCTGAAGCTTGCCTTGGAGGAATGCGTAGAGCTGCTGGAGGGTCAGCGGGTGACGCGCTCTGCTTTCTTCGTCAGATCAACCTGTTGCTTCCGTAGTTTGCTAATTCTCTCGTTGAACTGAGATAACGCATCGCGAGCAGGTTGAAGCACGACTTGGCCTTGGGCGGATACCTTCCAGCTGAGGACCAACCCGTCCACCGCCGTATTCGATATGGTGCAGCAAACGTATGACAGGTTATTAAACACAAGACGGAGAGCTACAACGCTGTTTCCTCATGTAATTTTTTGTAGGGGACATAACTGGAGAGACAACCTAACCCACGGAGGGGTGAACGGTCGTATTCTCTCCACAGATGTTCTGATGGTTGGACTGGTCTCCCTTCAAAAGATCAAGGGACACTCACATCAGAGTCCTCAAAACGAAAGCCACGGAAACACGAGTATGAAGCGTGATCGGAACTCTGGCTGGGGCTCTGCAATCATGCTGATCGATCGATACGTCGAAGGCTCCATCGCTCGAGTGCGAGGAAGGAACTGGAAGAGCTTGTTGCCGTGGTACCAGATCGGTTCGTCGAGCGCGGACGCGAGTCGATCTTCCACCGGCAAATCGAGCCACGTCACAGACCACACCAAAGCAACCCACGTCTTCCACGCCACACGCCACCACTCAGAGATCTGCTCCCATGCGATGGCATCGCCGTGCCTCCAGGGGTTGATTGAGAGAAAGTCGAGCGGCCGCGTCGGTCCCCACTGCGGAACACTCACCCGTAGCAACTCGACGCCGGCCGTAGTCCAATTGCTGTGGGACGACTTCGTTGCCGCTG
>JAADWY010000407.1:0-28701 GCA_023336355.1 Pythium dissotocum
CGGACCGCATCACCGGTTTTCTTGCCGAGCTTGGCGCTGACCTTCTTGCGAAGATCTTCATGGCTGTCACCAGCGTCGTGAGCGAGTAGTACACGGTACTTGAAACCATAGGTGAAGGAATCGATGGCGTGCTGCTTCTTCTTCGGACGACTCTTGAGCTTGTAGCTGACCCGGCCGCCACGCCCACCGGCCATGGTACTGTCAAGAGGTGATTTGCGTTCGTCCAACAATCTGGGGTCAGTAGAGCGAGGCACGATCGTGTCAGTGACTTGAGGTCACAGAACTGTAATTTATTGAGATTTGGACCAGGAGTGAAATCGACCATAATACAAGAGCGGTGTCATTGACATCTCGATTATCTTGACATCTACAATAGAGTATACAGGCACCGACTTCACCCTTCGCTTTGATTTCCAGGCCCTCATGAGCGAAATGACCATTCCATCAATCAAAACACCGTAATTTTGGTCTGATCTTACACCAACTTGATGCCTTCACCGACAATTCTTAGGCTCTCCATGCGCCTGGTGATCCATTTTACTGCTGCTCCGAGTTAACCGGTCTCGGGCGTTCATCGTCGCGATCAAATGCAGAGGCATCGACCCGCCGCTGGCCAACAACACCAGTGATAATTCGTCGCCAGCCAGGTTTCTGACGTACGTGAGCTTGGAAACTGTACTGTACTCGCAGGCAGCCTGTGACGGGCGAGAGATCGTGGCCTCGGGGTACCCGCGTTGCGGGCGGGTTTTCATGTTTTTTGGAGTTGTGTGGAGCGGTGGGAATCGCCATATATGTGATATGACGAAACAATGGTTTCCTGAATAGCACATTTCTGTAATATGTCATGAATGATCGTAGTTGACAATAAATAGATCGTCACGAGGAAGCTCGTCACTAGTGTGACATGATTCGCTCAGACCAATATTGTGCGTTCTACTCTAACTTTCCAAATCCGAGAAAAACAATCGCTCCGCCAAAAGAAACGATTGGCGGTGACCCGGGTCACCCCATCCGCCAGACCCCTGGATTTGGTCGGGTTGTTTTATCATACAAAATGCCGATATTTTTGTTGCCACCCCCTTCGTGCATACTGCATGAGGGATTTGTTCAGCCATATCGTTCCTTGCTCCGAGAGCTTGTTTTACAAGAAAGCGACCCTACTCTACCTCCTACCTGGCCACTCACACAATGTGGCGGATCGTGTGGTGGTCTGGTGTAAGCACAAAATGAATGGTGAGGATCTCTATTGCCCCGAGGAAGTCGCCAGAAGAATGAACGAAGTCAAGTCAGTGCGAGCCAGCTTTCTCGACCATCGGTCTCTGATACGGCCGTTCTTTTGTGGATGGTCGAAGTTGCTCGACAAGTACTTCGGAGGGCTTCCGAATGGCTACACCGGCAACTACTTCTTTGAGATACCACCGCTTCGATTCACTCCTTCATTGCATACGTAATCTTCTGTACCCTAACCCTACGCGGTCTGTCAAGCCACGGGACGTTTGTCGTCGAAAATGCCAGAGTGACGTTTTTGTCATCCCCCCTCCACTGCAGAGTTCAGTTTTTTGCTCTGCTTCTGTTCTCCATTATCATATACATCTACTATACTTTGCATAATTTAGGACCGAATTATGCGGCAAGTTTTCCATTTTGGTTCCTATCGGCTAATCTGACGTTAACTCTAAAATTTAATATTTGCAGACAGTGCCATCGCAACGTCGACTCGAGGAGCAAAGCGGTTGTATGATGTCGAGCTGATTGCACCAACTATCCACGACTTCCTCATCAGCCAGAACCAACAGGGTCCACCCATCACCGCTCAGAAGGTGTGTGATGAAGTGGGTGATCTGCACGACGTCGATTTGGGTGTTCGCACTATGCGGAACCTCCTCAAGGAGCTTGGGTATCACTACCTACGTGGTGAGTTGTGGCACATCAACGCTGACTCGCCGGGCAACGTGGCATTCCGTAATGTCTACCTGGCGAAGAAGCTCGCGAATCGCGTCACGGTGCAGGGTCCGCATGACCCTGTCTCATGCGTCAAGCGTCCGGAAGTCTATCTCGACGAATCCTACTGCAACGTCAACCACCTCGCAGGTAACACGTGGTTGACGTCGGAGAAAGTACGCCTTGGTAAAACTGGAAGAGGTTCACGGTATGCATGCGATTATTTGGTATCATTGAGTATGGAGGCTGAACTGACTACTGAGCCAATCGAAATGAATTGTAGAGTGTGTATTATTGCCGCGGGGATTATTCGGAGCCAGGGACCTATTACCATTGGTGAGTTCGTTCCTGGCTCCATCCAGGTCTGGAACGCTGGGCTAAAGCGTGCCCATTGGGCGGACGACGACTACCATGGTAATTTCGACGCTCCGCAGTTCGAACGATGGTTCACAGACCTTTGCATCACTCTTCAGAGTAAGTATGGTGGATGCAACATCCACATGGATGACGCATTCTACCACAAGCGCAATTTGAACAAGAGTCCCACGATGGGTTGGGTGAAGGACCTCATGGTCGGTTGGGTCAAAGGTATGAGTGCATTATTGTAGTCGGTCAAGCCTGATACTAATTGGGTGGTGGTGTGGTATGTAGACTATCTCGGGCACGTGTTCAGTCCTGCAGCAACCAAAGCGAAGCTCATCGAGCTTGTGGAGCTGACCAAGCTTCCGCCTGTGTACGTCGCGACCTAGATCGCCACTTCCTACGGCCATCAAGTGTTCTTCACTCCCCCCATACCACCCGACTCTCCAGCCAATCGAGTTGATCTGGGGTATAGTGAAAGGGGGAGATTGCACGGGCTCCAGCAAGCAACGCTGCGAGTATGATCACCAAGGTCCGCGAAGGACTCAAGCAAGCTGAGCATGCTTGGGTCAGTGTGTTCCGCCATGCACAGCGTAAAGAGGACGCGTTCGTCGCCGATGCGCTCGCAAAGGAGCAGCAGAACACGGTGTTCTGAGCACCCCCGTCTCACCCTATAACTTGATAATCCACAGATTTGCTGAGCTCCCCCGTTACATGAAATTCAATTGGAGTTGGCAGCTGAAAACTGCGGTTTCGCGCCTGTCCCATAACCTCCATATGATTTGCGGTTCTGGCCAATGAGGAATATCGCTTTCATTCTACCCTATCCACGAACCGGAGCCGCTTCAGAGGCGCTGCATGGGAAGCTTCATATGGCGCAGAGACGGCTTCGATTCTGAAGAAACCGACATCAGATTCGGAATCTACGCGCGTTTTTACCCGTTGGGTCTTGCTATCGTTGTGGGTTTTCTGCTTGTGGGACAGTCAGTGGTCCGTTGAATCTTGTGGCCATCAATTAATTCCGATACTATAGGGAGGACAGACATTGGATGGCGCTGCGAACTTTTGAATTTCCAAACTCACATTCCCACAAAAGCATTGGGACCAAAATGACAACAGCTGTCACTCACGCAAAGCAACCAGGAATTGTGTCAGGCTCGAACGAACAAAAACGTAGCTAAGGCGTTCGTATGACAGCCATAAGGTGGATGGTGATGGTGATCCGCATCGACACCAACCTATCTCATAACTCTTGATTTTGTAGCGAGTCCAACCATCCCGTCGCGGAACCAGTGTCCTATGATGTTCTCGAGATATCCCCAATTATTCACGACTACATCACCAGCCAGAACGTAGCTGACTTGCCTACAACTACCCAGCAAATCTGTGATGAGGTGCACGAACTCCACGACATGACGGTTTTCGTCAACCATGTCACAGGCAAGACATGGTTAACGGTGGATAAGGCAGAACGTGATGTGGAACACGATATGTGATGTGGAACACGATACGTATTCTTGGCATTGTTGGAAGTAAATGGTTTTTATTGCTAATTCAAAAATTGAATGGTTGTAGTGCATGCATTATAGCTGGCGTCGAACTTTCGTACGATGGGTGCCTTCGTGGAGTGGTCGGTGGGTTGGGAATGCTGGCCTCAAACGGTAAAGACTTCACGGAGTCCGTGGTCTTGCTGGGGATATTTATTTTAGTAGCCAAGTGTGAATGCGTGACGAATAAAACATGTTCGTGAGCAAGTGCCGTACCTAGCGAAGGTCAATTGCGAAACAGATCTCGATTTTTTGTTCCGTTTTATGACCATTGTTGTCATCCTATACGATTGGACAAGAATGCATCAAATTGGGAAGTGGCGTGGAGCAGTTTGCAATTTCAACTACCAACCACGATGACCGGCCACGTTAATGCCCAGGTTGTCACATTTGGCAGTGCATGTCATCCTAACTGACACTGATCTGGTTCCGAACGACACCTCCACTACACTACCGACGGAGAGTACCACTACTGTTGCCGCACATACGAACCTCGCGGAGCGCCTCTGGTCCAGAGAGGAATGGCGTGCTGGTGCCAACGCATCACGTACACCCTTGCCAGGGCCTCCAACCAAACGCGGCGATTTGCAGCAGCCACCAACACGCAAGTAGTTGGGGTGCGATGGGGTTGTTAGCTGGCTGCGCGAGACCGCCACGCGACCCCACACATTCCGTCTGGGAGGAGTGCCATGCGCGCAATTCGACGTGTATGTCGCTATGAGTGGAGTTATTGACGGGCACACGCTCTCAGATGAGTTGGCCTCCGCTCATGCTATCTGTGACCAAGTGCGCGCGAAATTCTGTTCAGCAGACAATAAGGACGGCTTCGCAGTTCTGAGCAATATACGGGAGACCGTGGCAAACGTGCCGCCGGATACCGATGTCTCTTTTGAGCACGAAAGGCGACGAAACTGTTTCGAACTGGAGACGCGAAACGTCGTATCACTAAAGTTGATGGTTGTTTGGGGAAACTTGGGGCCAGCACTGGGACCTGACAGACTGTGAAATCGATCTGAACTGGAGACCCGAAGCGTCGAATCACTGACGTGACGGCAGTTGGGTGTCGTGTGAAGCCAGACCTTGATACTTAAGACCTTGAGTGGTCAGCACAGCACAAAATTACATCACCCACGGCTGAGGCGCGCACAGTGCGAGTGCTGAACGTAGGAACGGAAGGGGAGGACGGGCTGACGTGACATTCAGTGTATTTGTGAAAGTGGCTTTGTCCTCATGACACCTCCGAGTGCGACATCTGCCGAAGCGTCCTCTCGACACATCCAAGTGCGACATCTGCGGAAGCCCGACTTACCGTTGGTGACTTGGCGGTGAAGATGCTGCTTAAGAAGAGCGGGACCAATGGCGCCGTCGAGAACAGGATACCATTCGTGCGAGCGGCCGCACTTGGCGTTGCAGGGGATGCCCACGAGATGCCTCAAGCATGGCTCCTCTTTCTTCTCGTTCTTGGGGACCATGGCCGTGATGTGTTCTAGCATGGGTTGGTGCTGATGTCCACGAGGCACTGTGCTCTCTCCTTGGTTGGAGGCGCGTGTGACGCTCCACCACTTTGGTTGCGATCTTACTGGCGTGATGCACTTGTCACTTGGATGTAGGCTACAGGATATTTCGGTGCACAGCACTGATCGTGAGAATAGCTGCAGCCGCGGCTGTTGCCAGCGCTACCACTTGGGCGCGGTGCTGGCGTCTTCGGAGTTGCTGGCTACGGCCGGCATGGACGTTGCAGGCCTGGTGAATCGCGCTGCAAGGCCACTCAGCGCTGAGACTCCGACCGGGGCAGCGTTGGATGCCGCACTCGCCAACGTCGGTGGAGGGAGGACGATCAACCCGTCGTCGGCAGCGCTCAACTTCTCCTCTTGTGGAGACGAGTGAGTACGTCGTGTTTTCTTCGCCGGTGGCGCTGGATCTGTCGATGCCTTCTTCCCGCTGCTTATCGGGGACGCGATAAGCACGAGATGGCCTCACAGTGAAGCAACCGGAGCCATTCTTGAATTTCTGGAGCTGCTGGTGCTTGGTGTGGAGCGGATGTTTATGCTGTGCGTTCTTGGCGGAAGCCGAGGTGATGACATATTGGACTGAGGAGCAAAGCGAGCCCTATCAATACCTGGAAAGCTTTATTTCATATCCACCGCTGGCGATCCAGAAATAGCCAATCATAGATTAGATGGTGTAAATCCAAGCATTGCGTGAGCGGCTTCAAACCTGGAAGCATCTTGGATCGCTTGCTCGTTCTCTACCAAAAGAACTTAGACAGCCGTGGTAGCGTGATCATTGTGGGGCTTCTTGGCATATGTAAGGTATGACGTTGTCGTGTCGTGCCTCCAGTCCCAACTTCATCCAAATTCAGCTGCAACAGCGTGCAGCTCTCCATTTCCGCTTACCATGCAGCATCAGGCCCATAGCGCATGTCAAAACACATCGCGCGTCTGTGTGGTCACCATCGTCCAGCTACGACGATCCAGCTACAGTACCAGCAGATTCAGCCAGTCTCTACAGTTATCGTCATGGTTTGCATGTGTAGGTTCCTAGGTTCTCAATTCACTCACTCTTCGATCCACCTCACGTGATAAATCTGCTGGCGATCCAAGGCACTTTAGAGCGTGAGTTCGTACCTCCCGACCAGCAGCTGAGTTGTGCCACGCCTACTACGACCATTGAGGCGGCCCAGGCGTATGAGCGAACGCACTTTACCCGTGCTTAATCCGCCGCTACGCCTCCCTGCAACAATACACCTACACATATGGACATCTCGGCACTCGAATCGGGCAACATCGCACGCGAGCAGCGCCTGAGAAACAGGCCCGCTGCAAGCTGCGGGTCACAAGCTCCGCGACTGTCGCCTGCGCCCACGCCAGCATCAGGGAAACGAGTTCGCTCAGTAGACGTTGCCGGAGTGGCTGTTGAGCAGAGAGTCGAAGAATTTCTGATTATCGATCCCGATAATGTCTGTGTGTCTAGTCCAAGGGGATGTTGACACCGTTGGCTTCAGTGAAGCCGATCCTACTTGCTGAAGAAGAAGCACTAGATCGAGCACTCGAATCCGCCTTGGTCAGCGAAATGCTTTGCTGTTGCTGAGGAGGATCCTGTAACTAGTCAGTCACGGCGTATGATTGTGTTGGAATGGCGACTGCACTATCCACGTTATGCATCCTTTGTTTTCTTGTGTTGTACGTGGAGTAAGCATGGATACGGTGGTAGTTGGCAGTGGGCAACTTCACGACATTCGTGGGGGCACAAGAAGCACATGAACTGTGACGACGTCTGCCGTGTTTATATTTAGTTTTCTTATTAATTGCATACATGAATTGATGTGGTGCACAACATCAGCTCAGGATATGATCATGCGTTCACACGAAAATTTTGGTGTTGCTTCTCGAGCATCGCTGATATTTAGAAAATCACCCAAAATTGCCTTTTCTGTTCCACTGTCCAACACTGGAATGAATCCAACCGCATTCACCTCAACCTGAATAAACATGATTAGTGGGTTGGGGGGGGGTGCAAACTTGTGGTGCGGATATTATCAAATGAGCGACAGGTATTCACCGTGTGCACACAGAGCTTCCAACCTTGTAGCATTCCTCTCTCAGTTTTCTAACAATCGCCCGATGTTCTCCTTCTGTAGTGGTCACCATTTTCACATTTTGCTAGAGGTCCATAATCGAACTTGAACTGAGATATGGTGTGCAAAATATGGATACGTGTGTTTGGTTTACGTAATGAAGCTTGGTTTTCACGTCCATCCTCGGTTACTTGACTACGACAGGTCTACGCCTTTCTCGTCACCATAGTCATATTCATCACCCCTCCAATCAAACGGCATCGAAGCGACACTGAGACTATCACTGTCGTTGTCTTCGATGCCACTCACTGTGTCTGTGCCGGATGAGTCTGCCTCCTCATTACATTTCTCATCTCCAGTCATCACGTCTTTTTCAAACATAATCGCGGTGGAAGGTTCAATGGTCCCCCTCGGAGTGCGGCGAGCACAAACGCGTGATATAGTTGCGACACGACGGCGTAACGAAAACACATGTCATTGATCACTCCCACGAACACGGCCATAGATTGGTGCAGCGTTGCAAATGATGGGTTCATCTTGCGATTAAATCGCTCCAAAAGGTTGTTTTTGCGGGTTACTAGGCTGTTATCTAACGTTTCACATGGCTGGTGTGTGCCACTCCGTTAGGTACTTCGAAAGTAGTGCCAGGGTCCACTTGATCGTATGGATGCAAAATACAGTCATGTTAGATCACGAGACGATGTTCAGTGACTTCATATCCTCGGAACTGTTCAGAGATTCACCGCTCCCAAGCTGCGAAGACACACGATTGCTCCATCGGGTGGAACTATTCCTCGTTTTTTGTTCTTGTTCTTGTAGTCATCTAAGGTGTAGCAAGAACTATGGTTGGCTACTCACATCGACGCCTTCGATACTCCGTCTATATTGCATCAGGACAACTACTACCCTGACTCGTTTGAGCGGCAAAACGTACGCTGCGAACGACTACCGCTGCCTTAGCTACCGCTACAGACGGTTGGAGGCCTATAGGAAGATGCAGCGCTTTGACGAGGAGACCAGGAAGTATGGTCACGCTGATAGAGAGTCCCGTTGCATTCAAAACAAGATGCAGCGCCACCTCGACCGGGAAAATTTCGAGTTGGACCTACAGGCTTTTGAAACGGTGTCCAGATAACCCATCGACAGAGATCGTCAGGGCTTACATCAGAATGCTTGACCGAAGCATGTCCGCGTATCGGCAGCAGTGCATCCAACAACTGGTGAAGCTAACCAGATGTACGCAAACAGAGTGGAAATTGTCAGCGCGTGCTAACCTTGTGCTACATAGTAGCACTTGCCGTGTTACCATCGACTGAAACATCGAGCCCAGCAATCGTACCAAGCCTGCTGCCACGGAAGAAAACAGCGATCCCATATCAGCCACCTTTTGCACGGTATGGTCAACGAACAAACCATTATCCAAGCCGAACGCCAAGTAAATTTCAGTATCGACCTCAACTGATGTGAGCATGAAAAGATAGAGGAGCACAATTACAGTTGTTCATCGGAAGGCTGTATCCCACTATACCACGAGTAGATGCTGCGAGAGATTCTGGCACAACTGCCCAGTAGACGACAGGTTCGTGTGGTAGCGACAGAAGATCTGGGCAGGCGTGGTCTTGAGCCAAGTGGCATATTACTCGTATATGGTCACCCATACTGTAAATTACTCATGGACGAAAATGGGAGTCGAGCACCAGCGTCCGCAACGGTATGCGCCACTACGCGTCTTAGGCGTTAGTGGTGTGGGCTGTAGTGGTTGACTGAGACCGTAGACACTTTGATGAATGCACATGAGCGATATCATCGTCTTACTCTCAGTATTGGCAGAGTTGGACCATGTATTCATTTCGATTTTGTTAGATTCCATTTGCATCGGAAATGGTGTTCGCCAACCACGAATGGATATAAAGTTGTCAGAATAAGCTGAAAATTGGTGCGGAGTAGGATACCATACTCGCCAGCATGTACATGCAGATGGCAAACTAGGTGAGGATGATGTGCATCCTCAAGTATTTTTGCCAGGAAAGATATCAACTGCAATTTTTCCGAACATACGCGTCCGATTGCCAAACATATGCCATGCGCAGCTCTGAGCAACTCACGACCGCACAGCATGAGCTCCTGCAGTCATTCCGCACGCCCACCAGCGTTGCGACCAATAACAACAACGCCGAACTGGGCTTCGCGGAACGCGTTCTCCGCGAACGCAAGCGTCCACACCTCTCCACCCCTCAGTGCCGCCACGTGGAGTTGGTTTTTCCGACGTCGAACGTGGTGGAGCGATTTTCAGCCAGGCGCAGGTCGTGCTTGTCCAACGCCGCCATGGAATGCATACTTAGAGTGCCTCCTTCCCCTCGAGATTAACCGCAAGTTCTGGCCTGCAAAAACGGTCGCCGACATCGTGAACGATGCGTAGATTAACCTGCGTTGGGCTTGATATTGATAAAGCAATTGATCTTGAGCTTCCGGATGGTTTTCCCAATAATGGATTCTGTTGGGGTGGTCGTATTGTATTTCCTTACTGTTTTCGGAGGGTGTGGTTGGAACTCCGTACACGGAGAAGATGCTGGACAAGGAAAGGGCTCAAGCCGGATTCTACAACGATCTGCCAAGCACGCGCGACATGGTGTTCGTGCGCTACAAACGTGACTATCTTGTACAGCGGAGGGTCATGCTTTCGGAGAAGACGTGCTCGTGAACCTAAATGACTCAGTACGGACTTTCGTGTCGTCACTACATTGCCGCACTCATTGGTGTCGACCGTCTTGTTGAGCTGTACGCAGCGTGGGATAGCGACTGCATGGTGGACTCGTATCTTCAAGGATACGATGGTGATGTTGGTGAGATTGAGTTTGTGCTCGAATAACAAATGTATGATCGAGACACCCAACCACCAAGCAGACCATCTCCGGTCCGGGAAGGAAAAGACCAAACGCATTCCCAGCGCAGACGAGGTCTCGTCTGCCAAACGTCCTCGGTTCTCCGCGACGTGCATGAACGCTAGTCGCAACCGTCGCACCTGCTCGGGTGCGTAGTCGGACGAAGCCCCACAGAGATATGGTGGTTTGCCGCAAACCTCCGAGTGTTTTGCGTATTTCTCCAGTAGTTTCCCACATTTCTCCGTGGGTTATGCGCAAATCTCCGGGATAAAATTGCAAAAACCTCCGGTAGTCTTCCGCTTCGTATCCGGTTTTTGCACAAGTGCGCACGTTGATGTGCAGAGGGGAGGCCTGGCTTTTTACAAGTAGGTACGAAATTCGTAGACGGGGTGTTGTGGCTACACGAAGGCAGTGCTGAACTCGAACCGCGTTGAATACAATGCATGGTGAATTCCAATATAAGAAGTATCACGTGGAAGCTTTATAGTAGTACTCCTTGAAGGAGATTTGGGTTTTCATACTGATTGATCAATTTTGTGTTGGGCACACATGGGAGCTGCTAAAGTGAATGATATTCACCATAATCGAGGTTTTCTTCATCCGGTGGTACCTCTCGTACGAGATTGTGTCGTCGTACATTCTATTTTATAGGTTCATGCAAATGAGGTATCCACACAGTTTCAGTACAGAGCCACCTGTATTGATTCATACGACTGACTGAGTAGTCATTTGTAGAGGTTCCGGATCTAGACCGACACTAATGGGCGAATGGGTCGCGACAGTATGGACAAGGGCGTTACCCGTTAGCCACCCGTAGATTGGGTGAGGCTCTAGATACTTTTACTGTAGGATATCTTGGCATGGGCGGTGCAGGCAATACACACACCTACCCGACTCGACCCATAAGCGGACAGACGAACCGCAAAAATCGCACTGGGGCAGTTTAGGGACGTACTTGGCTCACTTTCGAGCTGCGTCCTTTGTGCGTTCGCATGCTTTCGCTTCAGCCAGTCGCTGTTTCTTGAGACGCGGCGACCACGATGGCCGTCGCAACTGTAACCAGCAGCGTTATCATTTCTCGAGGAACACAGCGCGAAAACCAACGAGGAATATCGGCGAGCCGGGCAGCATAGCGCAAGGCCATACTGTTGATCATGTCAACCCACACGGCCATTGAAGGATGTGGTGTGGAGAAAGCCGCAATCATCTCTCGATTAAAGCGCTCGAGCGGGTTGTTGGTTCGCGCCACGACGTGGTTGTCGAGGATGTGTACATTCCACACAGCAGGATTGTACTGGTTCAGGAACGTGCAGCGGAACTAGGACCAGAAAGCGATCCACCTGCTCGGAGAGTAGGGAATTCCAAGCTAGGTAAAGCGGCGCACAGTCACCTTTCTCACCCACCTGATCGCGTTCTCACACTGAGCATGCCCAGTACGCCGGATGTCATTGCTATGGTGCTATGCATCTCCGCAATCTGAAGCTTTTTCATCTTGCGGGTGGATTGCCTGCTTGAATTGAAACAAGGAACCGGCTGAGTGTCGATCACACATACGAGGCCTGTCTCAAAATCACACACGACGTCCGCTGAAACGTTGGTGGTCCGTCGACGGGATAACGTAGTGCACTACGTCTCAGTGGGTGTCAGCGGTGCGGTTGGTGGTAAGCACGAAACATGCAGGCACGAGCAACCCAGAGGCTAGCGAGTAAGAGAGGGACGCGGCAGGAAGTGACATCAATGAGCAGCGACGCGCCATTGCAGCGAAGTAGATCAAGAAGCACCGGGTGAGCCTAACCGATGATTCGGCCCGGTCACTGCGTTGGCACGTGGTGGAGCATAAAGAATGGCATGTTCGTATCGAGAACGTTGGACACTGGTGGCCTTTCAATCACGCCGTCGATCTCCCCACCAAAAGCACGATTGCTAATGCTTGATACGTATATCTAGAATCTGACCATTCTTACCTTCATACCACAAACTGACCAGATTGCCGACAAGAGGGCGTACATCAAGCGGCGGTAAGTAGACGGGTGGGAGATGAAGGTGTTTGCCAGGCTTCTCCTGTGGGCACGCATGTACCAGACAGCGCGAGACTTCAACAATGCTGACACTTCTGGCTTCACTGCCATGGACGAGCTCAGTTTTGGATTGCTTCAAGCACGAGTTCACCAATCCAGACACAAATAAATCAGTCAAATCGTTCGGGACGGTGTTCACGTCACGCAACTGCTTTCTGAACGAACGAAATGCGATTTGCTTCCAAGACGGCCGCCTGCTCTTGTCTACTGATGCGACCTTCCACCTCCGCTTTCGGGGCGTGGATCCTTGTTGATCTGGGCACCGTGTATATGGTGTCGAGCAATGACGACTATGTACACGGGTTTGTGCCCTGTATCTACATGTTCGTCAGAACAGAGTGCACATTTGCATACAAGATGATGTCCAAGGATACGATCGTTTCGCAGTTCATGTCCACACAAAAACAGAGCCAACTAAATCAGTTCCCTGGAAGTGTTCTATGGCGTTTTTCGACCTCTATTCGTACGCGCACAATTACACCGTTTATCGAAAGGCTGTATCCCACTATGCCACGAGTAGATGCTGTGTGATAAGTTGCACCATCTCTGAACGTGGGATCAACATAACCATTTCCCATAACCACACTCTTTGCCCAGGAATATCATAAGGCGAAAAACACATTGGCATCTCAAGACAAGCGTCTCATATGTGTGTGCTATCTTGGCGTACTTCTCGAACGCATGAATCTGCCCATACGCTTTGCCTTCGCCAAAGCCGCGTGGCTGCCAATGTGATGGTGACCTGGCTGTTACAGATATGATGCCAAAAGGTGAACACAGCGTTTTTCGGAGTAGTCGCATTAGATTTGATCATGAAAGTATCATTCTAAGCCCTGCAGCTGCTTCGTGTTTGAACATGCTACTATTGTGTCAGCTTCGTTTTGTCGGCGATGGCCTGAGCGTGGTTGAACCACATCTCGTCGATGGCGCGCCGCGTGCTCTCGCGAAGGGACCTGTCGTTACGTCCGCTCCCACTTGCACACTTGAATCTGGTCCCCACACACAGCTTTCGCGTCTCGTAAGAGTCCTGCATCCGGGTCAATCAGACGTGGTCACACACAAACTGTAGTCTCGAGACACGTTCGACATCAACCTGGTGGCGGCGCGGCTAAATGTCGTGTATGTCGAGGCAAGACAAGGTGGTCGGACCAGTCAAGGCTAAGTTGCTTGTCAGGTCAGAGTGACTTTTTTAGGGTTTAATTTTTATATTAAAATATGAAAATTTAAGTTAGCTCCTAACAATATATATTACAAATTTCACCAATCTTTAGAGAGAAATTACACAAATCTACAATCAAACCAAAATGACGCAAACTGGTAGTCTCAATCAAGCATCCATCAAGCGACCACAACACAGCCGACGCTCGGTTCGTTCTCACCATACACAGAAAATCGCGAGATCAGAAAATGTCTAATACTACGTTATACACCGACTTGACGCGAGGAGCCTGGTGATCCATTTTACTGTTGCTTGCGGTAGTCCACACCGATGTTGAGTGTGAACTGGCCAGTCTTGGCGTTCTTCGTCGCGACCAAAGGCAGCGGCATCGACCCGCCGGTGGCCAACAGCACGAGTGGCGAGCCCTCACTAGCCAGGTTTCCGACGTACGTGAGCTTTGAACTGTACTGCGCAAGCTGAATCGTAAAACCCTTGTCGGCCGCGTTCACCGAACGTGAGATCACGGCCTTGGGATAGAACTTGGTCGACGTGGTGGCCACGTAGGTGCCCACCAACGCGTCTTCGTCTTCCTTGGCCAGCGTCTTAGACGGCGGGTTCTTCCAGAAGCGAGCACCGCAGACTGGGGCGCCTGGAACCATCGACTGCAACTGGTCCGCAGCACGCCATTTCTTGAATTCAAAGTCCAAGATCGACTTTGGCACGTCCAAAAAGATACCCAGCACGTACGAACGGTGGTGGTCGAGGTAGAACGTCGCGTGAGGGTCTGGTGCTTGGGAGTTACCCATGAAGATCACCGCAAGCTTCTGCAGTGGCGCGAACCCCGTGCGAGTCTGGTGCGCAACGACGTCTCCGCTCTTGTCAAAGTACGCGTGGCCCCAAATAGCTTGGCCGATGATATCGATACCGTATCCGGCCGCGATGGTGCCTCCTTCCGGGTCGAAGTGCAGTCCCATCTGAGGCATCATGGTTCCGATCTCACCGGTCGCGACGTTCTTGCCGGAGACCATCTCTATGATCGTAGACGGAGAGTGGAGAAGCGTGACGTTGCCGACCGTGCCCTTGTTGAGAATGAGACGGAGGAACTTGGCCATGTCAGCCGAACTGGAGACGACGGACCCGGCGGCGTCGTAGTTGCCTGCGTGGCCGGCTGCGAGTTGCATTTCCGGAGCCGAGACAATGTCGTAGGGCCCAAGCACCTCGCCACCACACGCAAAGTGACCATCATTTAGTGACTGCTGACGGAGAGCCACTGGCACTTCTGCTGGAGACGCGAACGTGTGGTCCATACCGAGCGGACTCCACAGGCGTTCGTGCAGGAACTTGTGCCACGGCGTGCCCGTCACGCTCTCGATGAGCTGGCCCAAGATGACGAAGTTGACGTTGGCGTACTCTGGCTGCTCACGCAACGAGTAGGTTGGCTCGCAGTCCTTCAGAGCCTCGACGTACGCTCGTTCAGTCGGGAATTGGCCGAAGAAGTCGGCCAAGTCCGGCAGCGCATCGAATCCCGAGTTCATAGCCAGCAGGTCGCCGATCGTCACGTGCTCCTCGGCGTACTTGTCGAAGAGACGGAGCCACGGCAGGTGCTTCTTCACTGGGTCGCGCCACTTGAGCTTGTTATCCTCGACTAGCATGCCTATGCCCACAGCCACCATCGTCTTGGACACTGAGCCGATCTGAAACATGGCGTCCGCCGTGACCTTGGACGTCGTGTCATTCGCCTATGGCCCCGTAAATAAGCGATTAGCCACGAACGTATTTTGAGTACCGGTATGATAAACCTGACAATGCATCGTACCGTGCGCAATCCGTATCCCTTGGCCAGCACGACCTGGTCCTCATACACAATCGCGACGCCCGTGCCGACGATACCGCTCTTGGGGATCTGCTCTGCCAGGAACTCCTCCGCCTCCGCGATCTTCTGCGCGAGCGTACGGCGGGCCTTAGGGAACCCATTGCCGCGCTGGTATCCGTCGATGAGTTCTGGGGTGAGCGTGGCGTCCAGCGTGTACGTCCGCGAGCGAAGCGCCTGCATCATGAGGTCGCTGGGGTGCACGAGGCGGCCCTCCGTCGCCACCATCGAGAGCATGAGCCCAGCGACGGCCGTCACCAGCGAGAGGATCCGCATAATGAGGAAATGCACTCGGTGCTTCGCGTGGTGAATTACGGAATGATGCGGATGCGGTGGGTTACTCCGGCTGCAAAGTGAGCTCTTCACGGCGACAGGCTGTCATCATCATTCGATACAGCAAGCCAAAATGGATCCGTCCGTCATTCCACATGATACGCGAGAATGTATGTATCTGACACCCAAAGTTCAAGGGTTCACCTCAAAAGTTCCAAGGGCTTCGCAGCCTTTTTTCAAACTAAAACCTCATTTTCACATGATAAGGTTTTTAAAAATGGCGGGGTTTTGGTCCACCCGATATCCGTTCTCCCCTCCCTCCTGTCCAGCATTTTGCTCTCCTCTGTTGCAGAACAGTGCTCTCCTCCATCGGCCCACCGTGCACCAGAGGGACCTCCATCGCCCAACAGAGGTTCTGCTCCGCCCATATTGAAGGGCTCCTCCGAGTGTATCCATCTCCTGTGTCCGCCTGTCGCCATGAGTGACGCCACTACGCCCTCCTCTTCCTCCTCTGACGCGCTTCCTGCCGCACCAACCACGGCGCCACTGGCCGCCGAGCCAATGCCAATGGACGTCGACGTCCCCTCCGCCTCCTCCGTCTCGTCCTCCGCGGCAATGGACGCCGCTGTCGCAGAGGCCACCGCCAATGCCATCGCCACTGCGGACGCCATGGCCACCGCAGCGGCGGCAGCGGAGGCCGCGTCCGCTGCCATGGTCGGCGCGCTGCCCGCGTCGGTGTTCGCGTCTTCTGAGGACGTCATGGTCATGAGCCAGTCACCGCAACAGCCACAGACGCCATCTCAGCCTGGCAAGCCCAAGACCCGCAGTACGAACCTCACGCACGAGCAGAAGCGGTTGATCTGTCTGTACGCCAAGCAGAACCCGACGTGCACGCAGGCGCAGCTGGGCAAGTGGGCCAAGGACCAGTTCTCGCTGACGTCCGTGCCGTCGCAGTCGTCCATCTCGCACACGCTCAAGCGGCGCCACACGTTCGAGCACATGAAGACCGAGGACTGGTCCAGCAAGCGCATGCGCACGGTCAAGCACCCGGATCTGGACACGGCGCTCGCGAACTGGTTCCTGTACTGCCAGGGCCGCCAGATCCGCATCCAGGGTGACGAGATCAAGGCCAAGGCCCAGGTGTTCTTCGATCTCATGCAGATCCAAGCCGGTACGGCAGTTGAGCCGCCGCAGTTTTCCAATGGATGGCTGCACTCGTTCCAGAGTCGCCATGGGTTTTCTCGCTCGCCCAACTCCCACGGCGTGGAGCCAGAGCTCATCTCGTCAAGGGAGGGGCTCGTGGAAGCCACCAAGACCGTGGCGCCGTGGGATGTCTACTGGATGGACGAGACCAAGCTGAGCTACGCGCTGAATCCGGAGCGGCTCGTGGAGACCGAAGGTGACTTGACTGCTGCATTGGCGGCTCAAGAGAAGCAAATGGCGGTCGCGTTCTGCTGTAACACGGACGGAAGTGAGCTGCTGGATCCGTTCTTTATCTGCGACAGCGCATTGGAAGTCGCCGCTGAGGCCACGTCTTCGGCGAGCTCTGCAGCGACGACGCAGGCGGTCGAGTACGGCTTCACGTACGCGCACAACAAGAAGATCGCGATGACGCCGACGCTTTTCCGTGAGTGGATTTTGTCGTTCGACTGGAAAATGCACGAAGAAAACCGTCACGTGCTGCTGCTCGTGGACTCGTTTTCATCGCACCAAGTCAAGAAGATGGTGCTCAAGAACGTGACGGTGCGGTTTGTATCGCAGACGGTGTTCGGCGAATCGTACTTTGACTCTGTCCACCAGACGATCTTCTCGGGCGTCAAGCGCCGCTACCGCCAATTGTACTTGACCAACGTGCTCGCTCGCAAGGACGACCGTGGCGACCACGCCTTTGACGTGGACATTCTCGACGCTATCCAGTGGGTGCTCAAGAGCTGGCGTGAGCTGCCGAAGGCGCTCGTGGCGAACGCATTCGCACTCGTCGGAATCGTGAACGACGCGACTGACGGTGAGCCGACGTCCGCTGAAAGCAGTGCAGCGAGTGACCAGACTGAAGAGACCTTGGACGCGCAACTGCTGGTGCTGCTCAAGGAGCTCAAGTCGAAGGCGGCGGATTCCATCAAGTTGATCGAGTTCATCTCTCCCGCGAACGAGCAAATCGTCGATGAGGACATGTCCGACCAGGACTTTGTGGACGGCGCCATGGACTCGGGCTTGAGTACGACGGTCACCGGCCGTAACACGGAGCCTCCGCGTAAGATCACTCGTGTGGCCAAGGCAAAGAAGCCCTTCCCAGCCAACTTTGCCCTCGGAGCTCCTGCGGGACGAGGTGTTGTGCAGGCCACGCGACCAGGGCAGGCTCGTGTGGGCATCAGTGCTGACGATCTCACGTCGACGACCATCCCAGACCAGGAATGGCAGGCATGGGCGGATAGCCAGCGGTTCCGAACGGATGATATCCACGCACTTGAGACGGTGATCCGTCTCGCCAGCGAGATGAACTGTGAAGCCACCACGCTTCTTGACCTCACGCGGATTCAGGCTGAGCTGCTTCAGAAGCGCCAGTCTGACCGTATCACACCACTGGGTGTTGCTGGCGATGGTAGTACTGTGGGAGTCGACGGCAAGCAGTCTGCAAGCGTCTGCCGCTTCAACTTTGGCGCCGGATCGACGACGATATAAGAGTCCCCACTAGTAGATAGAACACTTTACCAATAAACGGGAGGTATCCATGTCCGTCGTTAAACATCCCCTCATCCAACAGGTAGTACGTGCACACGCTCACGAGTACTGACGTCGACCCCTCGAACCCTGAGGACCAGACTTGGGTCGTTGGGGTTGAAGCACTGGTGCTTCGACGACACTGCTGGACCGTCGAGTCGACGAAGACATTTGACCAGACGCTGACAGTGTCGGCGTCCTTCGTGCACGAGCTTGCTCACTCATGCGTCTCTTCGTGCCCTCCTCGTGGCGTTCGCAACTCGCTAGAAACTCATCAATTGTCTGCTCCGACTGTTGTTGGTTTTCTGTCGGCTTCAGTTCCAGTACTGAAGGGTCAATGTCATCCGTAACCGCGTCAGGATCCACGGGCAAAGTTTTCACGACTTGTTCGCAAAGCTCAGCAAACTGCGCGCGGAAGGATTCGTAAAACTCGTCGAACTCGGTTTCGTTGACGTACTTTGCTGGGTCTTGCACCACTCGCTCGTTGTATTCGTCGAGCGTCTCATTGAACTCACTCAGTGGAAGAAGCGGCCCCGAGTCGCTCTTGATCGTGAGTTTGTGAGCTCGTTCAAGCTTCTCGCTGGCCACAATGTAGCGAAGCTCCTGGACGATGTGAGCGATCGCCCCTTGAGTCTTGAAGATATGGGATGTGTTGGCCTGGATCTGAGCTGAGACCAAGCCGCGGTATTCCTTCAGCAACGTCAGCATCTGAGCTCCTCGCGAAGCGATCTCCTCGTTCTCGAACGCTGCCGTGATCGATGGCAGCATGAACGCCACAGACCGATCAGCATTCAGCAGACCGATCGATGCCTTTGGCGTGGAGCCAGGGCCACGATGAGTGCCTTTGGGGTCTTTCCCAACATTAAGAAACATGTCCAAGAGGTGGAGACTTGTGTCGAGTGCTGTCTCGTACTCGCCCACAACCATGCTCACCTGAAGAAAGTTGAGCATCGCTATGACGTGGTCATTTCGCAAATGAAGAGTTTGCTCGAAACTAGCCCGAGCCTCGACCATTTGACCGTTGAGTTGGTACAGCGAGCCTAGTAGCGTGAACAGATCCGCTCGGATCACACGGCGCTGGGCTCGCCACACAATGCGATCGTCGAGCTCATCATCTCCATCGTCCACCATCGATAGTCGAGGGCGTCTGTCGGATCGTGGTTGCGACTCCTCCGCGTCGTTGTCATGGGCGACTTCTTCTGGCGTTCGCCTCTCCCTGAGAAAATCACGCAGCAGCCCGATCGCCTTCGTCAAGCCCACGTCTTGGTCTTCTTCCTCCTCTTCTTCTTCATATTCCGAGTGTATATTCATGGTCATCTGGATGCGCCACGTCAGGAGAAGATACTCATCGTGAGAGTCCAATGACGTCTTGTAGTGCGCGCGAAGCAGCCACCGAGCGGCAGCTTCAAAGTCACCTTTTCGCGCACTTCGCAGAGCGTCTCTCAAGTCGGCACCGTAGTTTCTCGTCCACTGCTCTCGTTTGCAGGCTCGAACTTCTGCCTGCTGCTCACGATCGTCCACTTCATTGTCGTCACAAAAATCGTCAGCCACGAGCCAGTGGCCAAAGTCACGTTCATAGTCGAAAAACGATGCATCTTGGATCGGCAATGGAGCCACTTGAAGGTGGTCGACATCCGAGGACTCGCCGCTGTGGGCCATTTCTGTCTCGCGCTCCTGGAACCGCACGAGTTCAGGTCCAAAGAGAGGCGAGAACTCGAAGGGCGTGAAGCATGGCAGTGCGTGGAGCGCAAAGAGGAAATCCTTCACGGCGATCCGCATGGCGGTGTGCCACTTTTGGCAGAATGACAGCAATTCTGTCGCGAGCTGGATATCGGCAGCAATGTTTTCAGCCTTTGCAGCGGCACTCGCAGCATACTGAAGTGAGCTGGCGGTATGGTCGCCTGTAGCTAGTTGGTTTGAGCTCACTTGGTCTTGTTCTTCGTTGAGCGCCTTGAGTACGACCTTGAGATCCTGACTGGCAAGTGTACAGTTCCCCATGGCGATGAACAATTGAGCGCGATTCATTCGAGCTGCAAAGTCTTGGCCCTGATTGTTGCCACGGTCGTTCTCTTCCCCCTGATCTTCATTCGGACGGCTTTGGAGTTTCAGAGCACGGTTGTAGTCTTCCAGTGCGACTGCGTACCTCATTTGGTGGTGCAAGATGGCACTACGGTTGTTGAAGAACTCGGTCCGTGAAGAGTCGAGCGCGATGGCTTGTTGATAGAATTCCAGCGCTTCTTCAGGCTTCTCGAGAGCTTGGAACGTCACACCAAGATTGTACATCAGGATCGCGCGTTCTTTGGCGAACGATGCGTGGTGTAAGCCTGTGGAAAACGCGTCCTGGGCTTCTTCAAAGCGTTTCATCTTGTAGAACGCGACACCCATGTTGTTGTGTGCGCGAAAGCAGCTATCGTCCTGTTCAATGGCATCACTGAAGCCACTCACAGCCGAGTGCTGTACGTCGAGTTGGAGATACACGTTGCCTCGATTAAAATACGCATCGCTGTTGTAAGGATGCGCTTGGATAGCCAGTGTGAACGCCATAAGCGCGTCGTCAATGCTCTGGGCATGCACGTGATGGATCCCATAGGCATTGAACGCCCACAGGAGGATTCTGGTCGTCAGCGTTCCCTTTGGCCATCCAACTGTGACTGTTGGCTGCATGACCTCGTTCAGCATGCGGGTCATTTGCTGGCTCTTCTTGTACTTGGACGTGGTCGAGTTCTCGAGCGCCTTGAGTACGCGGTACTGGAACGTGATTTTCTTCAAAACACGCATGAATTTTGCTCGTAAGAGCTGCTTGGCACGAGCTTTTGCCAACTCCACTGCCGTATCCACAGACGAAAGAGTCGACAGGGTTGAGAAAAGACGTTGCGCTCGTGGGCGTGGCTCGGACGCTGGGGGTGCGGGTTCCGTGGACGAAGAGCGGCGCTCTAACGTACTCAAATTCGATGTCCGACGCTCGACTACACTCATATTTGACGACCTCCTCTCGACACTTTGAAGCGTGGCCGACGCTCGTCTCTCTGCAAGCATTTGCGACAGCGGACGAAAGATTTGCTTGGGCTCGCAGTCACGCAGATACTTTCGGTGCTTGAACAGACCATCTGCACTTGCGGAGATGACGATTGCGTTGTTCTTTGGCTGGTCAGAGAGAGTCGAAACCCCAAAGGCACTGGTTATCGACACTTCGTGAGTCGTCGTATCGCTCTTCATCTGCGCCTTCAACTTCTCACTGTCCAAGATCTGCGTCGCGTCGGGTAACTTGATTTTCTTGTAGTGCGGCAGGCTGTTGGACAGTGCTTGGGCTGCTCGCGTTCTGTCGCCGACTCGGAAGAGGCAGTACGCCTTGGCGATGAATGCGAGGTAGTTTTCATTATCACGCTTCAACGCGAGATCCAAGTCGGTCAACGCAGCCGTGTACCGACTTGCTTGGATGTAGGCAAATGCGCGATTCAAGAACAACGACGAGTCTCGCTCACGGGGTTGGTCGTTTGCATTCGTGTCCCGCAATGCGATCGCAGATCCGTACGACGCGACAGCTAGATCGTACTTCTCGGCACAGAAGCTGGCGTATCCGTGAAGAATCCAGCCATCCCTCCACTCTGACTGCAGGCGAACGACAACACTCGTGTCTGCGAGAGCTGACTTGAAGTTCTTGGCGAGGATATGACACACAGCACGGTGGTAGTGAGCCCGAAAATGCCCAGATGAAAGCGAGATGACGTGTTCGAAGTCAATCACGGCATTGCCGAGAATCATGAGCTCTTGCAGAGTACACCCACGCATGTACACGGCATCCACATCCGCTGGGTTCTGCAAGATTGCTTCTGTGAACGACTCGACTGCCTTGCCCAAGCTGCCTCGCTCAAGATGACAGTATCCGATGCTCGTGTGCAGATTCGGGTACGTCGAGACACGATGGCGAACGCGATAGAAGTCGGCGAGCGCCAACACGAAAAGGTTTTCTTGCGCGTAGACACATCCGCGAAGAAATAGAGCTGGCAGAAACATTGAATGCAGACGAAGGCATTCAGTCAGGCTTCGCGTCGATAGCTGGGACTGTCCAGAGATCGCAAACATTCGCCCGCGGAAGTAATGCACGAGGAAATGCTCAGGCATGAGCTGCTCCGCCTCGTCGTAGTACTCGGTGGCTCGCACAAGAAACCCCTTATTGAGAAGAGCGACCTTGGCCTCCTTCATCGCCAGCGGGTTCGATATGAACGATGTCTTCCGCGTGAGTGCCGAGCTAGCTTTCAGCTGATCAACGGCGAGTTGGCAGTACAGATTGCCGACCAAAATACAGTTGAGCAGTCGATCTTCACGCTGGCGAGTCTCCTCTGCAGTCACTTTCTTGGATTTCTTGGCTTCCTTGGCGACCGTCAACAAATACTGCAGGTCTTGGATAGCGTGGCCATACCGGCGAAGATGGATCAAGCAGCTACTGCGAGCTTCGTATGCACTCGCCTTTAACGCCGGATTGCCTTTGCCTGACTGAGAGATCACCATGTTGAGATCGTTGATCGCTTGGTCCCAGTTGTGAAGCTCCATGTACAACATTCCACGTTCGAGCTGCAACTGAAGCCATTGCACACGCTTTGCTTCGTTGCTGAACGAAGCCTTGTCGCCCTTCTTGCCCTTTTCCCATGAAAACAGAGGCGCCATGAGCTGCAGGCAATCGGTGAGGTCGTTGATCGCGGCCGTAAAGTTCTTTTGGTCTTGCATCAGCCGAGCACGATGCCAGAGCGTTTCCATATCGGTCGGAAGATACGCGTGTGCGAGGTTCGAGTCGATGAGTGCTTCAAACTTCCACTTGATCTTCTTCTCGAGCCACTTTGATCTCTTTCCAAGACGAATGAAGCAATTGAAGAGTTTCTCTTCGATGAAGTCTTGCTCCTTACACTTGAAAATCTCCAGGCTCGCAAAGTTGGTGGGAGGTAGATACGATTCATCCATCGATAGAATCGCTTGGAAGAATGGGATAACCTGCGAGACACTGCCGCTGAGAGATAGCTTGAGCAGTCCCGACTCGTAGAACTTATCCAACATCTCCGTGGGAGTTGCTGTTTTCTTGGACAACGCATACTTGACCATCGAAATAGCCGCTTCTTCCTCTTCGCGTTCCTCACGTTCTTCTTCTGCTTTGTCACGAGCACGATCTCGCGCGCTGTATCCTCCAGGCTCTTCCGCGGAGGAGCCGTTCACGCCACCTTCACTGATAGCACCATCCGTGCACGACCGCGTGACTAACAGAGCCTCTCGCTGTACTTGAGGGTTCATCAAGTGGAAGGAATTCAGTCCAGCGTTGCTGAACATGTCAATCACTTCCGCAGCTTCACTTCCGAAAGTAACGCGTCCCTTTGGACGCTGCCGTCTGGCTTGGCGAATGCTCTTCTTCAACTGTCGTAGTAGCTTATAAGCAGACTTGAGGTGGCCATTCAGAAGCATGATGACGGTTCGCTGGATGAGCAGCAGCGGGCTGTCACCTCCATTGTTCTTCTCGCCCAGCACAACGGCAGCGGCCACATTCAGATCTTCCACAGCCTTTTCCATCTCGATCTTGATACGCCTCGTCATACTCCTCCAAATGAGGCAGTAGTACTTGGCTTGCTGCATGAGATGTTGATGCCAGCGATGCGCAAGCGACGACGCGGCACCAACACTTCCCCCTTTCGGAGTTGAAGCTGTCGGGGTCTTGTCAATCAACTCGATAGCGTCACTGAAGAACTGGCTAGCACCAGCGACGTTGAACCTCTGCAGCTCGACCATACCAGCAAACATGTGCACACACGGATGATTTCGATGGTTTGTGATCGTAGCGAGCAGCAAGTCTTGAAGCGGCTTATCATCATCGCTGGGTTTGCTGTCATCGGCGTGTACGTCGTCGAAAACGACACCTTCCCACGGCAACAGCTCCACCGAGTGGATTTTCCCAGGCTTCCGCTTGGACTCGGGTAATCGTCGAAAGACATCGAGCTGGAACACTTGAGCAAACACGTCTTCTGCCTTGTTGTATCGGGCTCGCTCCTGTAGGTAGCTCAGCATACTGACCTCACTGAATGCACGATGCTTGGGCAGCATCGATTGTTGTCCGCTCGCGGCCTTGGACTTTGGTGACTTGCCTCCAGCAGTCGGACTGGTGATGATAGGCTGGGTTGCAGATGGAATACGGTACTCGTTGGATTCAAGCGCGTCATGGAGTCCCTCAATGAGCTTGGTCGGTATCCACGAGATCGTTTCCAGGTCGAGGAAGTCACCCATACAGTCCCTCGCCACGTATTTCTTCAGGAAAGTCGAGTCCATGCTCTCCACAAGCGACAAATCACGAAGAAACGCGTCAAAATCACCGGTCGCGCGGTGGATGTTGGCTCGATGGAAGTACAGACACGCGTCCGGGCCGTATCGCCATTCCATTTCAGCCAAGTGGCGCACTGCTTCGCTCAGATTCTTGGTGGAGATCTTTGCGGAGTCGATCGCCTCTCCCATTTGATTTTTCGTGCCTGGAATGACGCAGATCGTCTGAAGATGGAACAGCACGACGTCTGTGAAGGCTCCCGCCGGCTGCAGAATCGAACAATACGTGTCGATCGCCGCCTTCAGCTCCCCCTTCATCATGCACAGCCCTCCGTACAGATTGACAGCGCGGTGGTAGTGATGGATGAGCTCCTTTGTTGCCTCGGGTGGAGCTACTGGAGCCGTCGCTTCTGTCGTCGGTGGCGTCGACACCTTCCACTCACTCAACGCCGAATGGATCGCATTGCGCAGCGTGTTCATCGCCTGAAGCAGTAAGATCACCGCATCTTGCAGCTTATTCTGACGAATCAACGCCGCGCCTTCTCCAATCAGTGCGCGATGGTACGTTGGAGACGCGGAGCTGATGTTCTGACGGCATTTTTCGAACAAACTCGCAGCGGCCGCGTATCGTCGCTGCGCCAGTCGTAGCTCGGCGTGTTCCACGAGGTACTCCGGGTCGTTACTACCCACTGCTGCGCACCGTTCAAAGCACTGGTCGGCACGCTGGTGCAACCCAAAGCGGAAGTACAAGCAGCCCATGGCGAGCTGCGATTGCTGGGTGTTTCCCCCTCGGTTCGTGATGAAAAGCGTGTCGTTCTCGGCCTTGGTGACCTCCCCAAGCGCATGGTACGCCTCACTTCTTCCAGCGTACGCACAAAAGAGGAATGCGCGTTGCTGGAGCTTCTGCTGGAGGCTTATTGCCGGCGTCTTCGATGGCGATGCTGGCGAGTCGCGAGCCGGCAGGGCGTCGAGCACTTCTTCTCCATATCGTTCGATCTCGTTGGAGAAATACTTGACGGCGGTTGTGTGGTCTTGAAGCGCCAAGTATAAGTAACCGAGCTTGAAGTGCACGTGCGGTGAGCGGCGGTGGAGACGCGCGAGATCCGAGTAGAGGTCGATGGCCTCGCCGATGCGACCGCTCAACCTATGATGGACAGAACGCAGCTTAGAGGAACGTAGAGAACCAGGAGCAACGCTATAACGTAAGACATGTACATACCATGCGTACTGCGCGCAGGTGTCGATCTCTGTGGGCGAGAGTCCCGACATACTCGTGGCGCGAGGCGACGCGTGGCCGCTCATATTGACGGAGGAGGTTTCCGTTGGGGACTATGAGCATGCAACTTCAATACTGCAGCGTTGTTTATCATGGGGTATTATTCCATTTTGGCCGTATAGTTCAGGCGTATTCAGTAGATTTGTGCGAGAGTGATGGTCAAAATGGACAGCGCCACCAATTCGCCGAAGCGAAGCAGAGACGGATTCATTCACACGAAGAGGACGAAGATCGACAAGCGACGATGCGCTGCTGTCAGTTGGTTATGGGGCCTGCGGGCACGGGGAAGGTGAGTCCAATTCTATGTGTGCATGGTGGTCGCATGCTGTCGAAAAATGCGGCGTCTACGAGGAGAAATGGAGTAGAACTGACGTTGTGGTGATGTGACGCACCAGTCCACGTACTGCAACAACATGCACGAGTTCTGCGCTGCGTCTGGGCGTATGACGTACGTGGTCAACTTGGACCCAGCGGCGGACCACTTTGAGTACCCGGTGGCTTTCGGTTCGTTGTTGTATCAATGGAATGCGTTCGAACAACTGGCTCATGTGTCGTTTTTTATGGTGTAGACATCCGCGACTTGATCAGCGTCGAAGATGTGATGGAGGAGCTGGGCTACGGACCGAACGGCGGCCTCGTGTACTGCATGGAGTACGTGGAATTAGAATGCACCATCGTGAGCTGCGTCGTGTGTGTGTATGGTGATGCTGACGTTCGTCAATGTGCGATTAGGTACTTGGTCCAGAACCTGGACTGGCTGCAAGACCTTCTCACGGAGTACAACGACGACGACTACTTCATCTTCGACTGCCCAGGTGCGCATTATCCCTCAAATAGCTGAGCGAAAGCCTTCTGCTAACCTGCGAATTGTCTGTGGAATGAACAGGCCAGATCGAGCTGTACACGCACTTGCCAGTGATGAAGCAGCTCTGTGAGGCGCTGAAAGACTGGGGATTCTCGATCTGCGGCGTGTACCTGGTACGTGCAAACGAATGATCAAGTATGGCACGCTGGACCTCGAAGCTGACTGTGATGACTGTGCTTTGCGTAGATCGACTCTTTATTTATTTCGGACCCCACCAAGTTCATCTCGGGGGTGCTCTGCTCGCTGTCGGCGATGGTGCAGCTCGAGCTGCCGCACATCAACGTGCTTACCAAGTGCGATCTCGTGGACGAGAAAGAGCTCAGCAAGTACCTCGACCCGTCGTCCGGGTACCTGCTCGAGAACCTGGCTAGCTCCACGGATCCGAAGTGGCGTCCGCTCAGCTCGGCGATCTGCAACGTCGTACGTTCCACTTTGCTAAGAATTCTTATGGTCCGAATCCTCAACTAACAAACTCCCTCGTTTTCATTAGATCAACGACTTCAGCATGGTTGCGTTCGTGCCCATGAACATCGCTCGCGAGGAGAGTATTGAGACGGTGCTCATGCACGTGGACCATGCGATCAACTACGGCGAAGACCTCGAACCACGCGTACGTCCCAAAATGATTCCGTGGTTGCTGTTGATTCTTCTGTTGCTGATCCTTTGTGTCTTCTTCACTGTTACAGGAGCCGAAGGACGAGGACTACGGAGATGACGAGTAGACTAGACAACACCTCCGAAATGCAGAGTCGCTCATGTGGGGCGAGTGTTTATATTGCCAGGGACGTTTCCTATTTTTGCTTGCGTTTTCTTCTCAACTGCAGACGCCGTTCTCAATCTAACGAGAAAGAAAGAGCGCACCACCAATGACGGTATTGAAGGAAAGCAGCGGCGGTGACAAGAGCATCGAGGAGCAGCTCCAGCTCCGACGCGTGTTTCGACGACTCGCCTTCGAGCTCCCTCTCCAGCGTCTAGAGGAAAAGCTGAAGGTAGATACAGTATCACTGCCACCACAAGCGTAAAGCATTGTCAGAGCTCACTAACAACACACATGTCGCCACCAGAAACTCACGGAAAAGTTATGCGCCAAGCACATCCCAGAGGTATCCACTCTCGACTGTCTCTCCCGTGCAGTTCCTGGATCCTCATCATCATTGCGTGGTAGGGAGCAAGCCATTTCAAGAAAACGAAGAGCCGTACGGACTATGAGGCCAAGCACGCCTCGTACGCGTACACGCGCTCCAAGTTCATGGCAACCTTAGACGACGAAGCCCACAACGGCAAGGAGTACGCTACTTCACGCTACAACGTCGACATACGTGCACTCCAGTATGTCTACGACCGCTTGGGCTGCACGCTTCCTCACGGCCGCCAGCAGCTCGAAGAGATCATTTGGGAGGTCAACGACGGTCTCGACGGCATGATCTCGTTTGAGGAGTTTGAGCGCAGCTACGTGCGTTCCCGCAGCGACCGCACGGGTCTCGAGCCGTCCGAGATCTTCTTCCTCACGTGCTTCCTCATGTTCGACAAGGACTGCTCCGGCAAGGTACGGGATCCCTTTTAGAACCTATCTCTACCTTGAGACTGACATCACTGCTGCAATGGTACTGTACAACCAACACAGATTGCACTGGATGATGCGTTGAAGATCTTGTACGCTGTGAAATTGTCGATGCGGTTGGTGTTTGGCCATACTGACAGGCTAGTGGTTGATTGTAGCTACATCAAGTACGGAGACGCAATGGAGGACGAGATGGAGATCCACTTCGGCAAGCAGCTGGACGAAGGCGCGCACTCCATCACGTTCGTTGAGGTATGATACTGGGTTCCCCCAATCCCCCGACGTAAACCATGATCGTCA
>JAADWY010000408.1:0-28690 GCA_023336355.1 Pythium dissotocum
CGAGGCAGCCTTCCCTCATGGTTTTCCTCGTGACCATGGCGACCAACCGCTCAACGTGCTTCCACGCCGAGGGGTTCAAGTCAACGGACGATGGATACTGTTCCCCAACATCCCCAAACAACATTGGGCATCGTACTGGTGCCACAACGCGCAACAACTCGAACCACCACGCGAGCGCACCCGTTCAACGACCACGGCCTGCCACAACACACAACAGTAAAAGTCCACGCCAAGCGCATGTATGAACTCGGAATTCAAGTCACTCCGGTTGTTCGAGACGCGTACTTCCGACTCATATTCAAATTGCTGCCGAGTGGTAGCCGCCTGTGGGCCTCCCCGCTGAGGGACAACAATGCCAGAGTCTGCGCTGCTGATAAATGCCACGCCATCGAGACCGAGCAACACCTCTTCTTCGATTGCGATGAGGTCAACATCTTGTGGCGTCTCCAGTGGTCAGCTTGGAAGACCTTCTTGAATGGACAACCCAGTTGGCAAGCAGTCCTCTTCCCACACACCGTGCGCATCCGACCAGAATTCACCCACCTTAACGACACCATTCTCGAGCTGTGGCACATGGCCACCTGTGTGGTCCTCCACCAAGTCTGGCGCGAACGTAATGCCCGCCTGTTCGACTCCGCCACTCCCGTCGATAGGAGAACCCGCCATCTCCGAATCATCAGCGTCTATGGCGCACACATACGCGCCGCCCTACGGCGGCACAACCACGACCACGACAAGCAAGAACAAATCTCCTCAGTCATTCGAAAGCTCATTACCTCGACGGCGTTCCAGCCGATGACAACACAGATCGACCTCTCTCGACCAACTCGCCGGAGAGCAGACTCGTCTGGACAACAAGGGCTTGATCATCAAGACGACCAGTTGATGCACATCGCTCAGCCACCTATATTAGGACGTAGCATCAGGACAGCCATCTGTTTCTAGGCCGCTGGCTATCAGGGAAGTCCACCCCCGTAATAAACGATATTCACACGTAGTGACATGCGTCAGTCGTAAATGCAGAAGCGTCTCTATGATATGTGCATTTACGATTAGCTTTTCTACATCTCTCTTCGGGCATCTACACGACCCAGAAGACCGTCCAGTAGCCGCTGGATCCCTTCATCTACGGGATCTCGCGGAACGGAGACACGTCGTGGTAGCATTTCGCGAATACCTTGTCCAGACACTCGTCCACCTACAGAATCAATCAGTCGATCACCAGTCAGAACCACATCAACGCCTCACCGTGACACGAAGCCACGCGTCGTACCTTGCCCTTGCACTCCTCGTTGTTCACGATGGACAACTTGGCGCGACGACGCGCACACACCTACACACACACAAGACCCCGTGAGCCCAGCAGCTCCTATGGCTTCCATCCAGCCGATGTCCTTCCGCACCTGGTGCTGCTTGGCGATGTTGAAGTTCTTGCGCATGAACTCGTACTTCCAGTCGCAGTCGCCACTCAGCGCAGCCGCACGGACCTCACTACACGCGTGGTGCTCGCAGCTGCTCCAGTCGATCTTGCTGCGGCAGTGGTCGTACGCGTGGATGAGCTCGTGCGCGACGGTGCGATCCATCCACTGCTGGTCCGCGATGTGGTTCTGGCACAGCACGACGCCGGGCTTGGCCTCCTCGTCCAGGTGGAAGCCGCCGTTGATTTGTCCCTCGCACTCCACGATTGAATAGAAGCCTGGCTCCATCTTGCAGCCCATCTTCTCCATGATATCCACCAGGAATTTCACGCGCGGACCTGCTCAAACCTCAGTCAGTACTCAAGCCACAGACGTCGATGGAGACGCGCAGTTGCACGCACACTTGGTCATGGATTCCTCCAGCATCTCGTTTGCCTTCTCGTACTGTGCATCATTCGCGTTCGTGGGCTTGGGGCCTCCCACGACGCCGCTCATGAGGTTCTTCACCTTGTCCATCTTGCCGATTTTTGTTGTGGTGACCAGAAGCACTCTAATAGACCTGTCATACTTGATGTCAGTCCAATTGAATTGTCAACTACCTGTGATACGAAATACTCATTCGACCTTCAAGGTGAAGCTGGAAGGAAGCTACGCAATGACGCAAGCCGCTACCTTGACACTGGTGGAGACGCGCTCAGCGAGCACTGCTCACTGCTGTAGATTTTACGACTCCCGCTGAGTGGCATCAAGTTGGAGACGTATTCAGTGGCATTGAGCCGGCTTTGATGCGATGGGTGTCTGCAACTAGAAGTGCCTCGACGATGCGAAGGCGTTGCCAGCCGTGGTTATCGTGTTTCGCCACGATCTCGCATAGAAACCTCTTAGATCTCTTTGGCTTTCCGCTGTGATACGTGATGCTGTGGTAGTAACGAAGCTGTGCCCTCCATAGGATTCCTGAGGAGCTCGGAGTGTTTCATCGGCCTACGCTGCTGATCTCAATCGAACATGCTCCGACCGCACAGGAAGCTAATTGGAACGATAACCACCGACTGTAGTTTGGAGTCGGCTATGGGCTCGTGCAGATCGTTCTTCTCTCTGGATGCTTGCCGCTGCTGTGTTGAAGAGCTCCAGGAGCTCAGTGTCACTATATCATTCGTCACTAAGCCGAGGAGTAGCATTTGGTCGGATCCGCCTCCTCCGCACATTTCCGCCGTGGATGAAAGAGGTGCTTGCAAGACGAAGGTGTGCGGAATGCAAGTGTTTATACATGCAAGGATTGCATTATGAGCCACTAGTGAAGAGAAACACCTACAGGATTCGTACAAGTCGACACCTAGGATGGCAAGTCGGACCACCAGCAGCAGCGAAAAGACGAAAAAAGAGAAAGGGCGAGAAAGACAAAGCAAAATCTACACTGGGCCCAGTACTGAGCCGCTCTATTCCATTTCGCCGACGGCGCCAATCTCCTTCAGCTGTGCGATCAGAGCCTCGGCCTCGTCCTTCTTCACGTCCTTCTTCAGCACGCTTGGCGCGCTCTCCACGAGCTCCTTGGCCTCCTTCAGGCCCAGGCCCGTGATCACACGGATCTCCTTGATGACCTTGATCTTGTTCTTGGCGTCGAAGCTGGCGAGCTTGACGTCGAACTGAGTCTTCTCCTCCTTGACCTCCTCAGCGGCAGGCGCGGCACCGCCGCCGCCCATGCCCATGGCGAACGCGGCATCCGGGATGTTGAACTTTTGCTGTTGGTTTCATAAACACAAGTCGCACGTGAGTGCACTGCATGCAATCGCAATCACCTAGTCGATGCAGTGAGAACTGACCTGGATGGCACCCGAGAGCTCGAAGATCTCGACCATGTTGAGCTCGAGGATCTGGTCCAGCACGGCCTGCACCTTTGGGGTGAGGTCGAGCTCGCTCTTGATGGCTGGCTCGTTGGCGTCCGTGGACAGGAACGAGGCCTGCACAAAGCGGCTCACAGGAGCGGCGCCGTTGCGGCGCGACAGGCGCAGGGCGCTTCGGGAGACACGGCTCAGCATGGTCACGAGTCGGGAGGTGGCGTTCCGGGCGTCGGGTTCCGCGATTCAGTCGCCTCACACTTTTGTGCGGCGGGCGAGCGGCGCTTTCCGCCCAAACGGCCCGCTGATGAATGGCTCTCCAGACCAGCTCGTAATTTCAGCCAATTACATCATATCAATGTATTTCAGCCAATGGGAAACACGATCACTGCGCATCCGGATATTCAGCGGATATTATCCGGAAGACCCCCTCGGTATCCTTTCGAACTGGGAGCACACGTGGTGCATGCTCATCAAATCCAACAAGAGCAAGATGGTGAAGATGGGACTGCGCGCGCTGCTGGCGCTGGCGCTGTGCGCTACTGCGGCCCAGGGCGCCGTCATCAACACCAGCGTGAAGCGCGTCATCGACCTCACCAAGCACGTGGTGCGCGTGCAGACCGACATCGCGTTCGTGGACGCCGACGCCGCCACGACGCAGTACGAGTTCGCGCTGCCCAAGCGCATGAGCGAGCGCCTGGCGCAGGTCTCAGCCAAGTGCGGCAAGGGCGTGGCCTGCGAGGTTGTCAAGGTCGACAGCAAGCAGTCCAAGCTCGTGGACCAGTACGTCGTCGTGCTGCAGAACGGAGTGGCCAAGGGCGAGGCCGGCCACATCAAGCTCACGTCCTACTTCACGCGCGTGCTCACGCCATTCCCGGCGGAAGTGACGCAGTCGGACGACCAGCTCGTGGTCTTTGAGGACGCGCACCTGTTCTCGTCGCCGTACGCCACGCAGACGCAGACGACCAAGGTCAAGCTGCCGTCGGGCCGCATCGAGTCGTACTCGGACGTGGCGCCTGTGACCCACAAGGGCTCGAGCATCACGTACGGCCCGTACACGGACGTGGAGCCGTTCGTGGCCTCGGGCAACACGCTGCGCGTGCACTTCAAGAACCACTCGCCGTTCCTGACGGTCACGAACCTCGTGAAGGAGATCGAAGTGAGCATGTGGGGCCGCGTGTCCGTCGAAGAAGTGTACGACCTGCTGCACACGGGCGCCAAGCTCAAGGGCGGCTTCTCGCGCTTCGACTACACGGTCAAGGGCGCCAAGGGCGCGTCGTTCTACGAGCTGAGCGCGCACCTGCCGCGCGACGCCGTGAACGTGTACTACCGCGACCAGATCGGCAACGTGTCGACGTCGCGTCTGCGCCGCACGGACTCGCGCCAGGAGCTCGAGTTCAAGCCGCGGTTCCCGATCTTCGGCGGCTGGAAGACGCAGTGGTACTTGGGCTACTCGGTGCCGACGCCGTCCGTGCTCACGCGCGCGCAGGGCAACAAGTTCAAGCTCGAGCTCGACTTCTCGACATCCATCGAAGAGGCGGCCGTGGACGACCTCACGGTCAAGGTCATCCTGCCGGAGGGCGCCACGAACGTGCAGGTGAGCGTGCCGTTCGCCGTGGACTCGCAGACGCGCACGTCGCGCCAGACGTACCTGGACACGCCCGTGTTCGGCCGCCCCGTGCTCGTGCTTAACAAGAAGAACGTGATCGCGCAGCACAACGTGCCGTTCGAGGTCACGTTCGAGTTCCAGCAGACGTTCATGCTGCACGAGCCGCTGCTGCTGGTGGGCGGCTTCCTGGCGTTCTTCCTGTTCTGCATGGCGCTCTTCCGCCTCGACGTGAGCCTCGTCAAGACCACCAAGACCGCCACCAAGAAGAAGACCGAGTAGACGGCGTCTGTAGAAGAGAGAGGGCACTCATGGAGCATGGTCGATGGACACAGTCAAACCGTAGCAAGCACCTTTCCATTCGGAAGGCCATTGGTCACAACATGTTTTCAAACACTCATTTTTGGAAGCATCCTGAACCTCATCTTTGCTAGTGGGGAACATACAAAAACCAAATGAGAACAACTTCAGAATGAACCGTGAATCAGCAGTATTTATTCACTTTGTTGCCTGGAAGCAAAAGCTAAAGAAGCAGCATCTGCAGCAGGCGTCGAGCCAAGAGCTCCACGCGTTGCTGCCCCTCCAAGACTACGCGCTTAAGCGCGGTTCTGGCGGGCGAGCGGACCGAGCCACTTGGCCTTCTCCTCGAGCGTCTGGAAACGACCGTGACCGAACTTGGACGAGGTATCGATGAACTTGAGCTTGATCTCCTCGAGCGCCGAGCGCTTGGTGTGGACCAGCAGCGACTTGCGGAGCGTGAGCGCACGCTTCTTGACGCCGACGATGGCGCCCTTGAGCATGAGCCAGTCCTCGTTCACCACACCGTAGTGTGGGAAACCACCGAGCGGCGTGATCGACTTCTCCGTGAGGTCGGCCTCCGTGGTGGCTGACTTGGCGTCCCCAGCGGCACCGATGCGGTAGATCTTCTTGTTGACCTCCGTTCGGTGGTGGTAACCCTGCTGACCGGCACGCGCGACCGAGAAGCGCACGCGCGACGGGTGCCAGGCACCGATACAGGCGACCTTACGCAGACCACGGTGGGTCTTACGCGGCAGACGCGTGATGCCCCAACGGGTGATGACACCGGAGTAACCGTGACCCTTGGTGACGCCGAGCACGTCGATCATCTCGTCCTGCGCGAACACAGCCGAGACTGGGACCTGCTTCTCGAAGAGCGACTTGGCGAAGTCGACCTTCTCCGAGACCGAGCCGCCGTTGACCTGGATCTCGATGAGGTGGGCCTTCTTCTGGCGGAGGTTCACCTTGCGGATCTGGGTGTGGGCGAGCACACGCACGACCTGGCAGTACTTCTTCATGCGGTTGATCTCGTTCTCGATCTCAGCCGGGTTGGTCTGGTACTTCTTGGCGTACTTGGTGTAGGCCTTTCGCTTGGCGCGGTACCAGTTCTTGTAGAAGCGACGCTTGATCTCCTCGCTCAAGTGCTCCGCGAACACCGTGGTGAGCGTGCGCAGGCCGCGAGGGGTCTCGAGGTAGCCGACCACGCCGACCACCACCATTGGTGGCGTCTCGACGATGGTCACGGCCTCGACGACCTCCTTCTTGTGGACCTTGGCTCCTGGTCGGTCGACCTCACGCACGATGTGCGTCATACCGGCCTTGTAGCCCATGAAGGCCGTAAGGTGCGGCGCCTTGGACGCGTCATCGCGAGGGAACTTGCGTACGCGACCACGGTGGTGCTTGGTACGCTTCTTAGGCAAGAAGCCCAGGTGACCGTGGCGAGGGGCTTCGTACTTACGGTGTCCCATGACTGCTGATGTCTTGTGAGTTACTGCTAAAAACTCGGACTGAAAATCGCCGCCGCATTTTCAGCCCCAAGTCGCCATGCAACGTGCGCTTCCCACCAACAGTTCCCAGCCACCAACCAGTCGATGGAATCGTACAGAGGGCCGATCGAACCTAGTCAGGTGAAAAACCTCAAAACGTACTTTTGAGGGTTACTACGGAGTCACTAAGTACGCACTCGGAGGTTAACACTAGTTAACTTCTGACATCCATTCGAAGACTCGAAGCGTCAAACGCATCAAGTGAATTGAGAGTGAGCACCATGATTGACCCGATGGATGCAATCCTCGCCTCCATGGCTGCCAAGACTGGCAACGTACTCAAGGAGCCGGTGGCTGTAGAGGACAAGAAGGTCAAGAAGTCTGCAGCTCCAGCGGCAAGCGTAGGAAGCAAGCCCGCCAAGCGCCAGCGCGAGTCTGCAGAGGACGCGCCAGGCGCGGAGCTCTTCGACGTCGTCAGTGCGGTCGGCGGCATTTGGAACCCGAAGACCCAGCAGGCGCTGCCCGATGCACTGCTGCGGGACATCGCCAAGCGTGCCGCCAGCTTCAAGATCTCTCCAGCCATGGAGATCGCGCGCCAGCAGGTGGTGCGTCATCTCTGCCAGAAGATCCGCCGCGCCGGCGATGAGCTCGGCATCAACAAGCTGCCCAACTCGGCGCTGGAGACATGGCAGTTCACGTCCAGTCTCACTGTGGCGGAAGTGGATCCGCTGATCCCGCACGGATCCAGCGACAACAGTGGTCTGTTCGAGGAGCTCGTCAAGGCCGGAGCCACCCGCAATGGTGCCAAGAAGAAGTGCGAGGAGCTCACGAAGGAGGCCGAGCGGCAGCTGCGCAAGTTCAAGGCGCAGCCCTTCGAGCAGCTCTCGCTCAAGAAGCGCGTCAAGGTCTCGACGGACGAGCAGGGCATGCGTGTGCTCACGTACGGCCACGCCAGCGTCAAGGTCAGCCAGGCGCACTTCGACAAGCTGCGTGCGCTGTTCGATCGCCACACGGGTGACGCGACTCACGGTGCGTTTGAGGCGGCGGCGTTTGCACTGCTGCTGCGCTACGACACGATGGACGGTGGCGGCTTCCAGGCGGCGCTCAACGAGGAGTGCTTCGACGCGCTGCAGCGACGCTTTGAGTGCCAGATGGAGTGCTTCGCGTCGCCGCTCAACTGCCGCTACGGACGCTTCGGCAGCGCGTTCCTGGACACGGACGCGGCGTTCGGCAGCGTCGGCAGCTTCTTCGAGTTCACGCCGCGCGCCGGCAGCTTCGAAGCCAACCCGCCGTTCATCCCCAAGCTCATCAAGCGCATGGCCGACCACATGACGGCGCTGCTGGACGCGGCCGACGGCCCACTCATGTTCATTGTCATCATCCCGGCGTGGCAGCAAACCGAAGGATGGCAGCTACTGCGCAAGAGTCGCTTCTGTCAGCAGCACGTCAAGATCCCACAGCAGGAGCACGGCTACTGCGAAGGCAAGCAGCAGATCCGCAAGACGCGCTGGCGCATTGCGTCGTTCGACACGAGCGTCTTCTTCTGGCAAAACGCAAAGGCCTGTGCCAAGTGGCCGGTCACGCAGGAGGCCATTGAGGATCTGAAAGAGGCGTTCAAGAGCAAGCAGGCGGACGAGCGCGAGACGCTCGGCTTGCGCAACAGCGGCAAGCGCGTGCGACGGGCATAGAGCACGAGTCAGTAGCAAATACCAGTATATAGAGATGCAAAATAACGGATCACTTCTGCGTGCGCTCCACCTCCTCCTCCTCCGCCATGATGTTGGCGATAAAGTCGAGCGACTCCTGCTTGGTCATCGTGTAGACGTTACTGATCTTGTTTTGGTAGCCGATGCCGTAGAACTTGTCAGCGACGCTCACGAGCTCGGGACGGAACGTGGATGTGATGAACTGCACAAAAGTCATGGATACAAAACATAAGCACTAGTCAAAACAGACCCTGAAAGCGGAGAAACATACCTGAGCGGGGTTTTCTTTCGAATGCGCCTGCCGGTGGATCAGCGCAGCGACAGCCGCGCGGTGTGTCGAGTCCAGCGCCTGGTCGATCTCATCGAACAGGTAGAAAGGCGCGGGGTCGCACCGCTGGATGGCGAAAATGAAGGCCAGTGCCACGAGGGCCTTCTGTCCACCAGACAGCTGCTGCATCAAGTACGCGTCGCCCTCACCTCGGAAGCTCACCTTGATCTGCACACCGGAGAAAGTGTCGACGTTCGACTCCTGGGACTCGCAGTCAGGCGCCTCACTCGTAGCCGGTTGACTCGCGTCGGATCGAATAATGAGCATCTTGCCCTCACCCGTGGGTACGAGTTCCCGAAAAACTTCCGAGAAATGGTGCGACACACCCTTGAAGGTACGCAGGATGGCTTCGTCTTTGCGTCGATCCAGGACGTCGACCAGGTCTTTGATCGAGTTGTAGCCCTCGTCCAGCTCTTGCTTGCGGTCCAACAGCGTCGTGCGCTGCTCGTTGAAGCTCACGTATTGGTCAAGCGCCTTCTTGTTCACGTGGCTGTAGCTCTTGAGCTTCTCGTTGCGGTTGTTGTACTCCTTGATCACGTCGCGGTATGGCAGGTCCTTGAACTTCTCCAGCTCAGACATAGGCAGCGTGCCCAGTTCACGAATGTCTTTCATGACATCCTCTCGCTTCTGCAACAGGCGACGGCGGCGGTTCAAGACCTTTTCAGCACGACGGGCTTCCTGCTGGAGCTGGTCGTTCAGGGAGACATTCTCCGTTTGAAGCGACTCAATCGAAGCCTTCTCGTCGCTCACTTCGTCTTGCAGTCGCTCCACCTTCGCCTCCAATTCTTTCAACGAAGCTGTGTTCTCATCCACGCGACGAGTTGCATCAGCCAGATCGAGCAACTTAGCCTTGACTTCTTCCACCAACTCACGTGATGCCATCACCTCGACACCACCATCACCTCCGACTTGGCGACGCAGCTCGTTGCGTCGACGAAGAAGGTTCTGCGCCAGCACAGTTTCCATGCCCTCCTTGCGACTTCGTAACTCTTCCAGGTTGGCCTTCTGGGCACGCGCTTGGGTGTGCAGACTTGAAATTTGTGCTGAGAGGGCGTGAAGACGGTCAGTCTCCTCCTGCGTGAGCGCATCCTGCATAGTGGAGCCCAGTTCGTTGCGCAGCGACGCGATCTTCGTCTGGAGTTCCTCGACTTCATGCTGCTGGCTCGTCAGAAGTCGAAACTTCTCCTCCACGTTCGCCTTGTCTTGGTTGATTTGCACTTGAAGTCGGTCGCGCTCGTCTGCCAGGCGTTGGTACACCGTCATTGCATGGTGCTTTTCAGCCTCCTGTTTCTGGATCTCGCTCATAACGCTCGTCACACGCTGGTCAGCCTGCTGGGCTTCGAACTTTGCCTTCTTTGCCTGCTCGGCAATGGCGTCAAGGTCGCGCTGTGCTCGTCGCACTTCCATCATTGCTCGGCTGCGCGAGCGCTGTGGGTCTTTGAAACCGCCGTTGAGTGCACCACGACGGTGAACCATGTCACCTTCCAATGTCAAGCAGTCCATGTTTGTCTGCTCTGCATACTGCACGCACGTATCGAGATCCCGGCACAGCAACTTCTTGCCGAATGATGTGAGCACGGCCTTGCGGATCTCATTTGGGAAGCGCAGCTTGTCCATCAGCGGCAGCACGTCGTCGTTACGTGGGTAGTCCTGGTGGTCCTTGACCTTGAGACGGGTGAGCGGCAAGAACGTAATGCGACCCATGTTCTTCTTCTCTAGCTCGCGCATGATGCGGGCCGCCGTGTCGTCGGTATCCACCACGACGTGGAACAAGGAGCCACCCGCAGCTTCATCCACGACCGTACAGAAGCGCTCGTCCACTGGCTCGACGAGTTCGATCAGCGGGCCGTAAATGCCGCGGATCTTACCGCGCTCGCTCATTTCTCGCACGGCCTGCAGGCCGCGGCGCTGGTCATACGCCATCGTGCTCTGCAACACGCTCTCACCGCGGTTGAGCTGCTCAGTCAGCTTGCGCTCATCGTACGCCAGATCGTTTTCCAGCTTCCACTTGTCCTTGCGCTCTTCATTCAGGGAGTTTCGCTTCTCCTTCAGCTGGTACAGGTGCGTGTTCAGTGTCTCGACCACTTGGCTGTGCTCGTCGAGGTCTTCGCTGAGCTGCGCGGCCTGCTGCTCATTGTCCGTGACACTGCGTTGCAGACTGTCCACTGATCGCTGCAGCGCCGCTGCGTCCTGTGTCTTGCGCGTCGCCAGCTTTTCCATGTCCCGGATCTCACGGTTGAGGTATGCGTCTCGCTCTTTCTGCGTTTTGAACTGCGACTTGCGGCTCTGCTTGGCGATGAGGTCGTCAGAGTGGCGAACCGCCTCCTGAAGCTCGCGGGACGTCGCGTCGAATGCCTGCTGCGCAGTCGCGAACGCTGGCGTAAGCTTGGCGCTCAATTCCTTCTGCTTGCCGTCGATTTCTCTCTCCAAAGTTTGCAACTCCTTCTCCGCCGACTGCTTCTTGGACCCGTCGCTGCGAAGGCGGTCGTCCAGCTCCTTGACCTCCAGCTCCAACTGGTAGCGGGCCTCCATGAGACCCTTGCGCTCGCTCTCGATGGCCTTGCGCTGCTCCAGTAGCTGCATGAGGTCGTCTTCGCGCGTTCCTCGGTTGGCTTCCAGCGTCGCGATCTCGCGGCGGATGCGCACCTGCTTATCGTGCAACTCCTGCGACACCGAAACCTCCTCCATACGCTTGCGCTCAATCGCCTCCAGATCTGCACGCACGCTCTGCAACTCCTTCTCGTGCATCGTGTACTCGAGCGCGCGCTGCTCGCGATCCAGCTGCTGGTACTCCTTCAGCTCCTCCTTCTCGCCCTCCAGCTCCTCCAGGCGCTCTTCAATGTACGAGATCACCTCCTGGATCTTCTCGCGACGGCTCTGCGTCTCCAGCAGGATCTTGAGCGACTCGGAGCGACGCTCCTCGTACACTTTCGTACCAGCAACTTCCTTGAGCAGCTCCAGTCGCTCCTTCTCCTTCATCAGCGCCAGTGCGTTGACCTTGCCCTGCTGCACGATGTAGTACGGGTTGGATCGCGAAAAGCCGGCGCTCTCGAGCAGGTGGATGACGTCGCTCTTGGTGATGTGCTTGCGGTTGAGGAAGAACTCGTCTTTCTTCACGCCGATGGTGCGGCGCAGCACGACTTCCTCCGTATCCACCGGTAGACGGCCGTCGCGATTGTCGAACACGATCTCCACGTACGCAGACATTACGTGCTTGCCTGAGCCTTCATGGAGAAGCGCCTGGCGCTCCTCCGGCCGCAGATTCGCGAATCGCGACGTGAGCAGACAGAAGCGGATGGCATCAAAGAAGTTGGATTTGCCCGTGCCGTTGCGGCCGATGACGACGTTGTGCTCGCGACTGAAGGGCTCCGTGACCACCTGGTCCTTGTAGCTACGGAAGCCACTCACTATCACCTGCTTCACGTGCATGGCGGCGTCGGACGAGTCTCTGAAAGCGGCTTTTCCCTTCGGCGGCGACTTGGTTTCCCTTGCTTTCCCCTCGCGATGATTGCGTTGATGATGGAGAAGTGGAGCCAACGCGGGAAATTGGCGCGCGAACGTACTTAGACGGTAAAACACATTGTCAACCCATTCGAATAGAGGACTCTAGGAGCTCTATTCTGAGCATTCGCCTTGAATAGAGCGCCGTGCTGGCTTAGGGGCTTCTACTGGGGTTGGACGACTTGATCTGTTCTAAGAGGGTGGATGACAGCTGGGTGGGTTTGTGCCAGAACGAGGTGGGGTCTGAGTTTCTTGATCACAGTAGCCAATCAGCGTGCGAATAGTTTTCGCTTACGTCGGCAATTACCAATCCAGCCGGCTTGCAGTTCCCTCAATGCGGACCGATGACTCCTCGGCATAGGCACTCCCACCTCACCACCAGATTCGACCCCTAGCCCTGGCTGAAGCTGTAAAATACCGTACGACCCGCTGGATCTGAAACGCCCAGTGATTCTCCGCCGCACAACACCTTCGCCCTCCGCCACAGATTGGAGTGTCAAACGAACTGCACCATCGGAATGCGTCGGTGCCTTGGGCGGGATGGCACGTGCCGCGCCGCCACTAGCGCCGCGCGTTATTTGCGTTCGGCCGCTTGGGCGACCCCTCCTCCACATCGCATCTGACCATGACTTGGGACACAGACGTTTCCTCTCATCTGAGCACGTCAACTGCGATCTTTCCCCCACTGCGGCCTGTGATGCTGGGACTGTGGCTTGAGCATTCAATTCAGTCACCTCCCCATCCGCTCCCCTCCCCTCCTCTTTTTCGAGACCAAAGTGAACCAAGAGTTCTGACGTGAGGAGGCGGGGCGACGTGAGGTAAATTACGGCATCGGGCGTAGTTTACGTAACAAACGACGCGACGGCCGTCTGAGGCCAAGAACGTGTGAGGTGGTGGCTCCCCGACCGGTGAATGGATCATTTTGGTATCTCCCCAACCGCCAGGAAGACCTCGAGACCAACAGAATCACCATGCTGTCGACCGCCGCGCGCAAGCAGCTTGTGCGCTCGTCGTCGGCCAAGGCCGCGCTCTCCACGGCCTGCAAGGTGCCGGTGCAGCTCTCCGTGCTGGACCCTGCCGGCTCGCCCACCATCGACCAGACCTACGAGAAGATGGAGAAGAACCTCTTCACCGTGCGCAAGAACACCAACAACCGCCCGATGACGCTCGCGGAGAAGATCATCTACGGCCACTTGGACGACGCCAACCAGAACGCCGTGCGTGGCGAGACCTACCTCAAGCTGCGCCCGGACCGCGTCGCCATGCAGGACGCCACCGCGCAGATGGCTGTGCTCCAGTTCATCTCGTCGGGTCTGCCAAAGACCGCCGTGCCAACCACGATCCACTGTGACCACTTGATCACGGCCGAGAAGGGCTCGTCCACGGATCTGAACACGGCCAACATCGTCAACAAGGAGGTGTACGACTTCCTGTCGTCGGCCGGTGCCAAGTTCGGCATGGGCTTCTGGAAGCCAGGTTCGGGTATCATTCACCAGATCGTCCTTGAGAACTACGCGTTCCCAGGTGGTCTGATGATCGGTACGGACTCGCACACGCCAAACGCCGGTGGTCTCGGCATGTGCGCCATCGGTGTCGGTGGTGCCGATGCCGTGGACGTCATGGCCGGTATGGCTTGGGAGCTTAAGGCCCCTAAGGTCATTGGTGTCAAGCTCACGGGTAAGCTCTCGGGCTGGACGTCGCCAAAGGATGTGATCCTGAAGGTGGCCGACATCCTCACCGTCAAGGGTGGCACTGGTGCCATCGTCGAGTACTTCGGCCCTGGTGTCGAGTCGATCTCGTGCACGGGTATGGGTACCATCTGTAACATGGGTGCCGAGATCGGTGCTACGTGCTCGACCTTCCCATACACGGAGCGCATGGCTGACTACCTCCACGCCACGCACCGCAGCGGCATCGCCTCGGCGGCCAACGACTTCTCGGCCAACCTTCGTGCCGATGAGGGCGCCCAGTACGACCAGATCATCGAGATCAACCTCGACGAGCTGAAGCCAATGGTCAACGGTCCATTCACCCCTGACCTTGGCCACACCGCCGGTGACGAGCTTAAGGCTGCCAGCGAGAAGAACGGCTGGCCAACGGAGATGAGCGCCGGTCTCATCGGTTCGTGCACGAACTCGTCGTACGAGGACATGAGCCGTTGTGCTGAGCTCGTTGAGCAGGCCGCCGCCGCTGGCCTCAAGTTCAAGGTGCCATACTTCGTGACCCCTGGTTCGGAGCAGGTGCGCGCCACCATTGAGCGTGACGGTATTCTGGAGACCTTCCTGAAGGCCGGTGGTACCTCGCTCGCCAACGCCTGTGGCCCGTGCATTGGCCAGTGGAACCGTACGGATCTGCCACCAGCTTCGGGCGTGAAGAACTCGATATTCACCTCGTACAACCGTAACTTCGCCAAGCGTAACGACGGTAACCCGAACACCCACGCCTTCGTGACCTCGCCAGAACTCGTGACTGTGTGCGCGATTGCCGGCACGACCACGTTCAACCCTGCCACGGACTCGATCCCAACTCCAGACGGCAAGTCGTTCAAGTTCGACGCGCCATTCGGCAAGGAGCTGCCTCCACGTGGCTTTGACGCCGGTGAGGAGACCTTCCAAGCTCCTCCTGCCAGCGGCGAGGGCCTCAAGGTCAACGTCGACGCCGACAGCGAGCGTCTTGCGCTCCTGGAGCCATTCGACATCTGGCACGGCAAGGACTTCCTTGACATGCCAGTGCTGATCAAGGCCAAGGGCAAGTGCACGACCGACCACATCTCGATGGCCGGCCCATGGCTCAAGTACCGTGGCCACCTCGACAACATCTCGAACAACCTGCTGATCGGTGCCGAGAACGCCGAGAACGGTGAGACCAACAGCGTCGAGAACCAGTTCACGGGTGTCTTCGACAAGGTGCCAAACGTAGCGCGTCAGTACAAGGCGCAGGGCGTGAGCTGGGTTGTCGTCGGTGACGAGAACTACGGTGAGGGTTCGTCGCGTGAGCACGCTGCCCTGGAGCCACGTCACCTCGGTGGCCGCGCCGTCATCGTCAAGTCGTTCGCTCGTATCCACGAGACCAACTTGAAGAAGCAGGGTATGCTCCCACTGACGTTCGCGAACCCAGCCGACTACGACAAGATCACTGGTAACGACAAGATCTCGATTGTGGGTCTGGCCGACTTCCAGCCTGGCAAGCAGCTGACGCTCCGCGTGGCCCCAAAGAACGGCGCCGCGTTCGAGATCAAGGTCAACCACACCTTCAACGACGAGCAGATTGAGTGGTTCAAGGCCGGCAGTGCGCTCAACCTGATGAAGCTCAAGAACGCCGCGTAAATCCAAGGCATGCAATCGACCGGAGATTTAATATAGGCGGTGGATCGCGGTAGTGTGATATTGCGGAGGACGCGGCGCGTCTGTCTCGCGGCGGTCGCGGCCGTCGCCTTCGAGCTCTTTCTTAACATAAATACAGAAGAAACCTCAATCCTTGCGGTGTTGGAAGTTGGTTTGGTTGGCAGGCGATTAGTGTTTGGAGCTATGGCGAAAGACGAAGAGCCGAGTGAAGGAGCCCATCGTCACCGCCGTCGCGGGCGCGTGGGCGAGCAGCACGACGTACCTAAAACTCACAGCACAGCAATCCAGGTGAGCAAGATGCATCAGACAGGAGAGATACTACGTAGTAAAGTGTGCAGCTCTCACCAGAGGTAGGTCGCAGTGGGCAGCTCATGGAGCACAATCCGCGCTTGCATGAGTCCGCCGACGAAGTGCGCGCCAGCGTGGATGGCGTTGTTCTGAGGACGACGCAGCATTTTGTCAGTGAATCTCGCGTCTTATCAAGTGGTGAGGCTGCTCATGTCCGCAGCTCTCTTGCCTTGTCAACGAAGAGTTCCCATCCGCCGAGGATGCTGCAAAATGCCAGCGCGAATGACGCAAAGATCACGAAGCCCACGCCGCCCTGCGAGCGCGCACAACGTCAGCACACAGTATGGCCACATCATAGTCATACACAGCATTGCCACTCACATCCATGCCTCGCGCCGCTGCTGTCATACACGTCGCCACAAAGTGGCCGCCCGTCAACAAGATCCGTGCATCAAGAGACGTCATCTGAGATTCTGTGGATCTGTTCGTACTTAGCCGGGTTGCCCTGTGTTTGACGTTCTCACTGACGTGCTTGAGGTTCCAACTTTCGCCGAAAGTGCCAACGAAAGCGGGCAATCGCCAACAAAACGCCGACATGCCGCCAACGGATTCAACATGGCGGGCGGCGCTGCTCACGTGGGGAGCTACTCGCCGATCACGGGCTTCGTGTTCATCTTCAACCTGATCGTCGGCGCCGGCGCACTCACGATTCCTCGCGCCTTCGCGCAGGTGGGCCTGCTGTACGGCGCGCTGACGCTGAGCGTTCTGGCGCTGTCTAGCTACGTCACGGCGACCTTCATGGTGGAGGCCATTGCGGGCGTCAACGCCATCAAGAAGCGCACGCCGCGCGAGCTCGAGGCGCCGGCCAAGCGCCGTGAGAAGGACGCGGACGCGCTGGACGAGCAGGACGAGCGAGACGAGCGAGACGAGACGCCCACGACCGAGTTCATGCCGCTAATGGTGCCCGGCAAAGTGCTTGCACAAGATCCGCCCGACTCAGTACACTGCGTTCTGGGAAGGCGTCTGACGGCATGAGGCCAGTTTAGACTAACAACGGATGCGTGATGGTGGTGTAGGACCATGACAAACTGGTGAAGAAGCTGCGCGGACAGGGAGCCGACCTCGCCTCGGACTTCGACCTCTCGCGCAAGGTACGGTGGACAGTTTGAATCATTGGTGTTTAGGATGGACACTAATGGGAAGCATTGGGATAGATGGAGTTGGCGCAGATGGCGCACTTGCTGTACAACCGCCAGGGTATCATCGCGTTCTACACGTGCGTCGTCATCTATCTCTACGGAGACTTGGCCATCTACGCCGTTGGTACGTCCGTGAGATGAACTGTTATCGTACTCTCCAGCGTTCTATCCTAACTCCGCCGATACTGCAGCTGTGCCAAAGTCAATGCGTGAGATCGTGTGTCCGCGTCCTACGGCCAACGCCACTGTGTGGGAGTGCGGCGACGGCTTCAACAGCTCCAGTCTCTACCGCTTCTTCGTCGTCGTGTTCGGCCTTGTACTCGGCCCATTCGCCTTTGGCAACGTACAGAAGACGCAGACTCTGCAGTTCATCACGACTGTCATCCGCCACGCGTCGTTCGGTCTCATGATCCTGCTCGCGGCCATCGGCATCATCCGCGGCCAGGGTCGCTCGATTGAAGAAGTCATCAGCTACGAGCGCCCTGCCAACATCGCGACGATGTTCGGTGTCTGCATCTACTCGTTCATGTGCCACCACAGTATCCCAGGACTCGTGGCTCCTATCACTGACAAGACCCAAGTCGGAAAGGTCATCTTCTTCGCGTTTGTGGCTGTGCTGAGCGTGTATCTCGTGCTCTGCTCCACTGCGACCTTCCGATTCCATCCGGATGAAATCGATGTGAGTATTGACGTTGTTTGGCTGGCTGCTACACCCCCACGCTGACGTTTCGTGCTGTTCCCCAGGACGTGTACACGCTCAACTTCAAGAAGTACCCAATCCGTGTGGTCGCCTACTTCCTGAGTCTCTTCCCCGTTTGCACTCTGAGGTAGGAGCTGCTGGCTGCATGCCCATCGCGACTGGATGGTGTGGGGTTCTCACTGCTGTTATTATACTTGTAGCGCCAACTTCCCGGTCATCACCATCACCCTTCGCGAGAACCTCCGCACGCTCGCGCACAACCTCAGCGCCACGCCCGAGCACGAGCATGAGCACGCTGCCGCACACGACGACGCGACTGGCCTGCGTGGCTTCTTCACGCGCAACTCGTACGCGCTCGTCGCCCTCGTGCCGCCCCTCATCGTCGCCTTCTTCACCGAGGACGTGTCCATGCTGGTGGGCTACACGGGCGCCTACGCGGGCCTCGGCATTCAGGTTCGCACTCTGTCTCTCTCTGTGCTGTTTCGTAAAGGATCGTACGGCTGAGTCTTTCTTTCTTCCGTGTAGTGGGTCGTGCCTGCGACGCTCGTGTTCTGCCTGCGCCGCCGCCTGGAGAAGGACCACGCGACCGCCAAGCCGGCGCAGTCGCAGATCGCGAACCCATTCGCCAGTCCCTTCGCCAGCGACGGCTGGCTCTACCTCACGTTCGCGCTGTCGCTGGTGGCCGTCGTCCTCATCACCGTCATCCACGCCGCCTAGTGCCGTCAGTTGTGGTTTTCCATCAACGACATGGATACACTTCCAGCAGTTCTGCTGGTACTGTACCCCACCTCAATACAAGCGCTCTTCCCGCGCAAGTCTCACTTTGTGGAACATTTTCGCGTCCGTGCTGCCCACCTAGCCCTGTCGAGCCGTCTGAGTTTGTTGCACAATGAGGGTGTTTTACCCACTATCTTCTGAACCGAGTTGCATTTTGAAGGGACGTCTCGGCTGCCCGCTGCGTTCCCTTCCGTCCTTTTGCAGTGAGCAGACGGGAAGGTCCAAGAAGCACAGGGCCTCGTACCTCGGACGGGCGCTACGACGCACGACGCACACGACGCCACGCCGCCAAGCACGTGCACGACACCACCACAACACTCTCCGAATCTGCCACCTGCACGCGCGATGGCGTCCTTCAAAGGTGCGCTGCAGCGCGAATGCGACGCGAAATGACTGACGGACTGACTGACTGATATGCGTGGATGGATGGATGGATGGGTATGAGCAGCTCCCCCGCTGTCGGCGTTCTTCCGCAAGGAAGAGGACCACCTCGTGACGCAGGGCATCGCAGACGTGCACGGCTCCACCATGTTCCACGCGCTGTACGACGTGGGCGAGCTCATCGGCCGCGGCGCCATGTCCATGGTGTACCTGTGCCGCCGCAAGGCCAGCGGCGAGGTGTTCGCGGTCAAGGTCATCAACAAGATGCTGTGCGTCAAGAAGAAGTCTCTGCGCGACGAGATCACGGTGCTCATGCGCGTCAAGCACGCCAACATCATCAGCCTCGTGGAGGTCTACGAGAGCGACAACGAGCTGCTGCTTGTCATGGAGAGGTGTGTGCGACTGCTGCTTCCACTCCTCAGGCTTGCGATGCCAGAGCCCTTCTGACCCTTGTCTATTGTGTGTATGAACCAACAGAGTCACTGGCGGTGAGCTCTTTGAGCGTATCGTGCAGCAGGGCGTGTACTCGGAGCGCCAGGCGGCTGAGATCGTCGCCAACGTGCTGTCGGCGCTGGACTACCTGCACTCGCTCAACATCCTCCACCGCGACATCAAACCAGAGAACATTTTGCTGGCCAGCCACAACAGCGTCGACGTCAAGCTCAGCGACTTCGGCATCGCCAAGATCCTGGAGGAAGACGGCGACGATGGCGGCCGCGGACGCAGTCGCGCGTACACGAGCTGCGGCACGGACTACTACGTGGCGCCCGAGGTGCTCAACGGCGAAGGCTACGACAGCAAGGTGGACCTGTGGAGTCTGGGCGTGGTCGCGTACATCATGCTGTGCGGCTTCCCGCCGTTCATGGAGGACGAGTCGGGCATGGAGTCGGTGTACCGCAAGATCTGCTCGGGCGTGCTCGAGTTCCCGCACCCGTACTGGACCAACATCTCCGAGGAGGCCAAGGACCTCATCCGACGACTGCTGAACGTCGTGCCGCAGGACCGCTACAGTGCGACCGCGGCGCTGGAGCACCCGTGGATAAAAGGCCACTCGAGCACGCCGTACAACGAGCAGCCGCTGGCGTCGGCGATCATGGAGATGAAGCGCTTCAACCAGAAACGGCGGTACAACTAGATGTTCTCCGGATCGGCATCCGCATCCAGCCAAGGCCCCGAGCAGCCAAGCCGGACGGAGCGAGGAGAGACGTAGGTGGATGGAGACAGAACGAGTGAGAGACTGGGTCAGAGAGATGTCGGTCGTGGTAGTAGTGATTTTGCGAAGCGCATTATTTTATTTGATGGTTGAATGAATACGAATAGGATTGGATAGCACATGCATACTACGTAGTACAGTACAGTACACACGATTCCCTCACGCGTCCTTGCCGGACCACCACCGACTGACGGATTGCCCCACGTCGCGCCAGTGGGAGCTCTGGTAGACGTGCTGTAGACCCTCTGCGATGGCCCCGTAGTCGCTCAGCACAACGAACGCGTTCGTAATGTGCTCGGGGATCTCGTCTGCATGGGCTGCCAGTCCCGCCGTCTTCACCTTCGCAGCAAACCGCGCGAGTTGGCTGAGCCGTGCGGCCGCCGTCATGATTTGTGCGCCTGTGGCCATGGCTTTCGTGAGAGTCACGCCTCCTTCGAGACAGTACACCGCCGCCTTGGCGTTGGCCCACACACGCGCAAGCGGAGAACCCAACAGCAAAACATCCAGTCCGTCCATGGGCTTGAGCTCGTCGCTAACATAGAGCGCGTAGAGCGCACGCGCGTCGTGGAACTCGGACACCAGGAACGGGATCAGAGGCGGCATCACCAGAGTTCCGTAGAACACCACCAGCAGCGCGGCGACGACGAATGACGAGCAGCGCTTGGCGAACAGCCCTAGAAAGCCCAGCCACTGGCGCGGCGGTACGCTCTCCAGACTCTGCTTCAAGTACACGACCACCAGCGCAAACTCAGCATCTCGGCCGATGCGACGCATCTGGAGACTCAACCGCTGCAGCTCCGGACGGAAGAGATGCACGGCACTGCTCTCAAGCGAAGCAAAGCCCTCGCTCAGCATCTTCGCTAGCATCTCGAGCGAGAAATCCGTCGGCTGCTGCCAGTAGTCGATGATCCAGTTGGTCAGCCCCATGAAGAACCACGCGTCGAAGTCGATATCCTGCTTGACGTCGGCCGACACTTCGTCGAAGACACGCTTCCAGGCGCGGCGGACGACGCTCTGGATTTCGTCCGACGAGGCCGAACTCAACAGGATGCCGCCGGCGTCGATCAACGCTGGGCCGACCAATCGCAGCGTGTCGGCGTAGTTCCCACACCACACAGCCCAGTACGCGATGGCTGTAGCATAGGCGACGAACTTGAGCCGCTTGCCGTACCCCCAGCTCTTGAGTGGGTGGGTTTCGTCCGTCAGAAAGTGCGCGAGGACGACCGTGGCCCCCGTGGTGAGCGTGACGACCGCAATCAACACCACATCTCGCTGGAGAAACAGCATGAACTTGAGGTGGCCGACGATCTTGAGCACGATAGGAAGCGCCATCACCACTCGCGGGAGCCACACGACGGCGCCCAGCTTGTCGCTGGAGGTCTCGACCCACTTGCGTAGATACGTTTCCGCGAGTACGCGTAGCTTCGAGTGCGCGAGTCCCACGAGCAACATGGAAATCACCATGAACTTGTGCCGATGCATGGCTGCCTGTACCAGCAGCCCAAGGAACAACGCTACGAGGCCACCGGTGATGCAACGCAACTGAAGCAGCTCCATCAGCGTGTACCACAGCCCCACGCGCACGAGCTTGTTGAGGTCGAGATGCAGCATGAGCCGTTCAACTTTGGTCTCAAACGACAAGTCCCGCGGACCAGGATCAGATACAGTCTTGTCTTCAAAGCCACGGCCACAGGCCTCGCTGATGGGCGTGGGGCTGAGCGGTGGCGTTCGGTGGTGGGAGATTGACTCCGGTTCGTCTTCGTCCTCGTCGTCGCTGGGGAGCTCATTTAGAACGGCAAACCGCGCCGCCCGCAGTGCGTCCTCCAGCTCCGGGTGCTTGGGATGCAACTCCAGCCCTGTGTTTCATGTGAAGCCGCCATCAGCGTCTACGTTGTCGAGTAGAAGCTTCGTACTGTAACGTACCTCTCTTGCAGGCCTTGACGGCCTCGTCGCTCTGCTTGTGCGTCATCAACACGCGTACGAGCGTCACGTGCGCGTCCGCGCGCTTCGCATCCAGTGCGACAGACGCGTAGGCCGCTGCAATGGTCTCCACTGCGTTGCTGTTGCTGTTAATCGCATCGCTCGTGGTGACCAAGGCTGTTGCCTGCATGACATCCGAGTCCACCGTAGCCAGGAGGATTGGAGGAAGAATACTGACGTGACATGGGCATGTTGAAGTTCTTATCAACATCGACATGGTGTTCCTAACAGATACTACTGGTGGTGTGTGTCCACACCAACATGGCGGAAACACCATGGATGGTCGAGGGCGTGAGCCACTTGGCGCTCGTCAACGCCTACTACGCGAGCGGCAGCATCCGCGTGCGACAAGCGTCGCTGCATCCGCCATTGAAGCCGTTCTTCTCCGAAGCGAGCACGATCAGTGATGTTAGCGAAGGAGAGAGCAACCGAGCCAAGAAGAAGCGCAAGAAGCTCAAGCAGCAACAGCTACAACGGCAGGAGCTCATCGCAAGCGGCAAGTTTGTGCCGCTGGATGTGTCCACCACAGAGGCGCTTGCTAATGCGCATGAAGTTGTGCTGTCGTCGAGTGGATGGCAACCAGAGATGAGCTCTACCACCTCCACGACAGGCGACGTGGCTTGTGTGAATCCGGAGATCGTCAACTCCGGCAGCCACGGCAACACGACTGACGGAGTCGCCTTCATCCAGCACAACGACACCGCGTGCGTGATGCCACCGCATGCGAGTTTCATGATTGGCGACGTGCGAGAAGTGTTGAGCACCAAGGCGGCGTCGGCACTGGGCCCCTTCCAACTGATCGTGATGGATCCGCCGTGGGAAAACAAGAGCGTGGATCGCAAGCGCTGCTACACGACCTTCCACCACCGCGAGCTGCTCAAGATCGACATTCCATGTCTATCGATGCCAGTGACTAGTGGGGGCGGTGATGATGGCACTGTATTGGCGATCTGGGTGACCAACCGCCCTACATACATGACTTTCATCCTCGAAGAGCTCCTCCCCGCGTGGGGGTTCACGCACTACGCGACGTGGTACTGGCTCAAAGTCTGCAAGAGCGGCGAGCTCGTATCTCCACTGTCGTCCTCTCACCGTCTACCAGTGGAGAAGCTTGTTGTTGCGACTCGTACTCGTAACGCCGAGGCCAGCGAGCGGCTCTGTTCGCGGTTGGGCCACACGCCAAAGGTGGTGGTGAGCGTGCCGTTGCGTCACTCGTGGAAGCCGCCGCCCGAGTGCTTCTTCCCACGTGAAGTTTTTTCTGGTCGCAAGCTGGAGGTGTTCGCGCGTGAGCTGCGGCCGCACTTCGTCAGTGTCGGCAATGAGCCGCTCAAGTTCCAGTCCCTGCGACTGTTTGAACCCAACACAGCTTCAACACCAGAGGTACAGTGTACCCTTGTGGGGTACAGCGTACCGCATTCGTGGATCCCCCAGTGCCCGAGTTGTCATTCCCCGTTGTGACAGAACAAGAGGAACGCCAAACAAAGAGAGAGAGTACGCAACATGAAGACGACGCCGACGCGCCGCCGCCGCAGAGACAACGGCGTGATGGAGAGCTGGGCGAACACCGGTGACGGAGATGCGGCGGGTGTGGTACTGCCTGCTGCCCCTGTTCTTACGGCGCCTCCGCATCAAGCAGCAGCGATGCGCAATGGCGTTACGACCGGTGCGTCATCTGCAGGTGCAACGGGCACACCAATGCCCACGCCTGCGCCGGAGTTGGACCGGCCCACGCAACTCAATGTGCCTGCACTGGGCGAGATGCAGTCGGTGGAGACGATCTTGGCGGCGACAGAGCTGCTGCAACGGCTGGATCGATTGCAAGCGGAACTGGAGCGAGGCACTCAGGACGTGTACGTGCACTAGAGCGGCCTTTCTTGTCGATATAGTGGTGGTAATAGAGGTGCTGACTATTATGGTTCTGGTGCAGACACCTTGCGTACGACTATCGCGCTAGCTGCGCGGAGATCATCACGACGTTTCCGTGGCTGGCACTCAGCAAGGAACTGGACCAGCGACTGTGGACCTCCTGGCAGCGAGAGCTTGCCGCGCTCGAGAGCTGTCTGTCAGCAGCAGGCGATGGCGTCGAAGGAAAGGCGCGAGTTGAGAAGCAATTGCGAGACGCACTGTACGTCGCACTCAGCAGCTATGGCTCACTGATCCAGAAGCTCAAGACGTCGGCGATTGGTGCGAAAGGCTTGGACCCAACCACCACACTGCTCGTGCATCGGCTTTCACTATCGCATGCGCATGTGTTGTATGCGCTCGAGATCCACTCGGCGAGTCAGAACCATAAGAATTGGCGCATCCCAGAGCAGTTCTATGAGCGCGCGCGCCGCTGGGGCGTGGCACTGGGAGAGACTCACTACCACCTCGCTCGCGTTGTGCTCCACGATGGTCGTTGCGCGGACGCACTGTACCACCTCTTGCGCTCACGAGTGGCTGACGTCGTGTTCGACAGCCCTGGCTCCCTGGCTGACCAGTACCTGCACATCGCTACTTTGAGAAGCTCCGACTCCAGTGAAGAAGGCTCCCTGCCGACTGAATCCGCTTGCTGGTTGCACCTGGATCGGGCTGTTCTTGCAGCAGTGGCTCCATACTTTGGTCAAGAGCAAGATTTCATCGCCCAGCGACGAGCACCGCGTGAGCTAGCACTGGCACTGTGTAAAGTATTGGATTCAGCTTGCGTCGACGATGCTTCACGCGTTGCCGGCGAAGACACAAGTGCGGCTGCTGAGTCACTTAAGATCGTGCGGATCGTCGGTCTCCTGGTTGCCTGTGCCTGCTTGTCCAAGGTAAGCAAAGAGGGTCACACATTGGGATATCATTACGTAGTGTGGGCTCTTAACGTATTGTGATTCTTCGTTTAGGAGTTCGTGGCTCCCTCCAGTTCCGTTGTGGCAAGTGAGAATGACTTTGTCTCGGTCAAGAACCCTCGTGCTATTGAGCTGATCGTCTCATTCGTCAACGCGCTGCTACACCGAGCGCTCGGTGCGATCACGAGTCCCCTTCGTACAACGAAACAAAAAGAACTCGCGCTGCAGCTCATGCTACCGCCGATCAACGTTGCGTTCTCGTGGCTTATCAAGCTGCAGTGGCGAGAAATGGTGGCAGAGGCGACGCGAACGAGCTGCGAGAAGCTCAGCACCATGATGCTCACAGGTATCATCGCTGGAGGTTTTCTAGCGCCTCTCGAGGAGCCAGGTTCAATCGCTGGTCAAGAGCAAGCTGCGACGACGGTGTTGGTGGAAGCAATCGAACTGTGTGGGCTTCCGTGTTTTGCCGGCATCGACGGCATGTCCACGCTTTCTGTGGATCCGGACGCTGGGCTTGAAGTGTCGGACGACGAGGCACTGCTGCAGTGTCGCATCGGCAAGTTCCTCTCGCAAGTGGAGGCATTCATGACGCCACGACCTGCGGTGGCGGCAGTGATGGCGGAAGTCGAGCCGTCGACAGTAACAGCGTCGACCACCATCCAAGCATCACCTCCAGTGCAGGCTTCAGCCGTCACCCACGTCACGAATGGATTGGAACAAGCAGCCATCAGTGCACATGAAACTTCATCGACGATCGTGCCGGATGGAAGAGGCAACGCGTCAGGCACTCGTGAACTCTGGACTCCAGCGAAGCTCACATCGGCAGCAGCTTCCAGCAAGAACAGCAAGCCAGCCAAGAGCGCGTCGGTTCCTAAGCCAGTTGCCGTGCCCACGCCCCTGAAACCAAAGACAGAAGGGCGGGTCGTCGTGCTTGACGCCGCCAACATTGCCATGCGTCACGGTCTGCAGCGTCGTTTCTCATGCCGTGGGATCCAGCTCTGTGCCGAATTTTTCATCGCACAGGGCAACCGCGTTGTGGCGTTTCTACCCGACTATTGCCTGGATGTGGATTCAGACGGGGCTTTCCGCCGACGAGCCACAGCCTCTAGCGGTGGTCGCGCTCGCCGCCGCGAGGGTCGCTGCACCATTACGCCCGACGACCGCGTGCTGGTGGAGATCATGGTCGATTCGGGCATTGTGGTGCTGACGCCGGCCATGGACTCGGACGACCTGTACTGCATCCACTACGCCAAGCGGTACAACGCGTTCTTGGTCACGAATGATCTCTTCCGCGACCACATCAGCGACACGGACGGCCCGAAATCGCGGCAAACGGAGCTACGCAATTGGCTGCAGGCGCGCCGCATCTCGTACACGTGGGTGGGCGACGAGTTCCTGCCCAACCCGAACTCCGCCTACGAGAAGCTCCGCAGCGCTGCCTAAGACCAAGTGAAGTGCACAGGTGACGACGGAAGCATCAGATGGAAGGAAAAAAGCATGGAGGCTCACACGTGCGCACGTTCGGCGGGCTATCATTCTACATACCGCATACGGACGTGCGTCAGTCGGTGACTCAGTCGCTCGGCACCTGCGCGCCACAGAATCTCGACAGGCGTCCCCGCTGAAGATGGGGAGCGAATTAGATGGAAGACATGGACTCAGTCCGAGACGTCAAACGCGTCGCCTTTATGTGCGCATAGGGCGGACCGTTGGGAGGGTCCACCAAAGTAGACTAAGCCAAGCTAATTGTTTTGATGGAAGATCGCCAGTTGCTGGATCCTGTTCCGTGTTTGTGGAAGCGGCCTGTATTGGAGTCAAATTAGCTTACGACGAGCGACAGTGGCACCAAAAGGCCCCCACTGACGCAACTCACGCAGCGCAGGTGCGCGGCGCCGACAACAGCACGACACGCAGTTCACCAACAAATCCAATTCACCAACGAACGCACGCACGCGCCAACTTGCCCCACGTCCGACAACTCCCCGGACGCCAACGCCACCAACTTTCACACCACTCCCAGGCTCCACGCGTCCACGTCAACAGAACCAACAAAATCCGACGGCGTGAACACCATCAACAACGCCAACAAGACGCGGAGACACATCCAACGAATTCAATTGGCGCGGTCACCAACACCAACGTCAACGTCAACACCAACGTTGGAGTTTCGCCAACTTTTCAGAATCATCACCAACACAAACGAATTGAATATGGCGACGTCGCTACCGCTGCCCAAGGGCTTCTTTGACGCTGCGAACCTGCGGCTCACAGAGGAGCGCCGCCGCCAGTACATTGAGTTCGCCGAGTCGTCCATCCGCAAGGTGTTCGCGCTGAGCGACTGCCACCGCAACAGTTGGATCCCCGTGCGCGAGAAGAAGGGCGTGGCGGTGTTCCGCAACTTCGGCGCGTCTCGCGGCCCCGGCGCCTACAAGTCCAACATCGCCGAAGTGGGTGGCAAGGGCGACGTGCAGGCGTCGCTGGATGAGATTGCGCGCGCGTACGCAGCCCACGACGACGCGCTGTTCTCGCGACTCATGAAGAAACTCAACGCCGGCGTGCTGGACGCGTCCGTGATCTGCACGATCGTGCCGCGCTCGCCGCTCGCGCCCTTCCGGTACATCGGCATCAAGTGGTTCGCCGTCAAGACGCCGACGCCGCTCGTGTCCCACCGCGACTACTGCGTGCTCGAAGTCCAGGACAAGATCGTGGACGCGTTTGGCAACGAGATGTACATCCGCCTGCTCAACTCGATCGAGATCAACGAGTGTCCGCCGCTTGAGAACTCGCACGGACTCGTGCGCGCCAAGATGCTGGCCGGCTACATGTACCGCAGCGACCGCGCCGAGCCGCACGTCGTGCGCATCCACCACGTCGCGCGCTTCGACCCGGCGGGCTACTTCCCGTCGCAGTGGGCCTACAAGACGGCCGAGTCGCAGCTCGTGAGCAGCATCGTGCAGATCAAGCGCGTGGTCGAGAAGCAGCAGATGAACGCCTGCACGTTCGTGGACAAGAAGCAGTGGGTGCCCAACCACGAGCGCGCGCACTGCGCCGTGTGCAGCCGCCCTTTCGGCACCTTCCGGCCGCGCCACCACTGCCGCTGCTGCGGAGAGGTCATCTGCGGCAAGTGCTCCGTGTTCAAGTCGGTGGACGTGCCGGGCACGACGCTCAAGAACGTGCGACTGTGCTCCATCTGCAACATGGGCGTCCAGAAGTCGAACGGCAACGCCAGCAACAACGACGACGCCATGTCCGACATCTCCACGTCCTCGGTCACGTCCAGCAGCACGCTCGCGCACAACGAGATGAACCTCATGGACCTGTATCTGAGCGCCAACGGCAACCCCAACACGCCCTCGGCCTACTCCACGGCCTCGGCGCAGAGCAACCTGTCCATGCGCTCGACGGCGTCGTCGCGCTCCGTCATGGACGCGCGCCACCGCGCCGCGACGACCTCGGGCACGCCCGGACAGGCGCGCTTCTTCAAGGGCGGCAGCGGCCCAGCGCAGAGCATCTTCAGCTCTTCCAGCCGCGCCACGTCCGTCACGGCGCCGCTCTCGGCGACCGCACGCACGCGCAGCGACAGTCTGAACCGGTCGCTGTTCAACGAAACCAACACGCCGCGCTCGTACATTGGCGGCAGCGTCACGCCTCGCAATCTGCCGGCCCACGGTCTCAGGAGTGCCAATCAGACACCGCGATCGCGAGGTGACGGCAGTGGCAGTGGCAGTGGCAGTGGCAGTGGCAGTGGCAGTGGCAGTGGCAGTGGCAGTGGCAGTGGCAGTGGCAGTGGCAGTGGCAGTGGCAGTGGCAGTGGCAG